>JALIZH010027676.1:0-75141 GCA_030522465.1 Rhipicephalus appendiculatus
TGACGTTGTTTCGTGGGATATCTCGCCTTTTCCAAAGCAAGAGAGTTGCGAAATAAGCGTTTTTTTTTTTCTTTTTTTCAGACTGTAAACAGCACTCGCCACAAAGAACAAATATAATTTCGCTTTCCTGTTTCATTATTCTCTGTAGTGAGCGTTTCTTTATCGTCAAGTCAATGAACTTCCCAGACAATGTTTTGTAGAATTATCGGATACAGCGCCTGCACGCGCTATGAGAGAACGCCGCCGGTCGATCTGTCAAACAGAGAAAAATTATGAATGATATTTTATGACACATGCCGAGTGCGTAAGCACCTCTGAAGTGTATATACTCTTTATCGAGACGTTTTGTAGACTTCTTGGATACAGCGCCTGCACGCGCTATGAGAGAACGCAGTCGGCCGATGTGTCAAACAAAGAAAAAAATTATGAATGATACTTTATGATACACACCGAGTGCGTAAGCACCTCTGAAGTGTATATACTCTTTATCGAGACGTTTTGTAGACTTCTTGGATGCAGCGCCTGCAGGCGCTACGAGAGAACGCAGTCGGCCGATATGTCAAACAAAGAGAAAAATTATGAATGATACATTATGATACGCGCCGAGTGCGTAAGCACCTGTGAAGTGTATCCACTCTTTACCGAGACGTAGCCGTGACGGTGCAGAACGCAGCAGTCAAACTAGTCAATGATCAAATCTTGATTAGGCGAATGTGTGCCCAGCAAAACGAGACGCTCACATCAAACTGATAGCGCCAAGCCTCGCCGTTGGTCCACAGGCAGTGACAATTGACGGTCATCCTAAATTTAAGTAGGTCAGCTATTATACAGCGTCGCTGGACGCACTCGCGTACCAGACTTGGCAGTAGTGAAATTATATTAACGAATTATTTTTGCTGTAATGCATTATATAATAAACTAACTTGCAGCCAGATAATTGAGTTAGTAATGAATTACTTTAAACTAGTAATTTCAAGAAAATCGCGCATTACTTTCCGAATTCCTTGTTAGTGAAATCGTAATATGGCTTTGCGCGGGCATAATGTGACCGCAGCAAGCACAGAACCGGGCTGCTTGGCCAAACATGGTAGATGCCTTTTCCCTGCAGCGGGCGTAGTAGGGATGATGATGGCGATGATGATGAAAATATATATGTCCGCTTTTCTTGTGCCATAATATATTGACCGAAAGAGGAAAAACTAACAGAGACTATAGTTCATCTCAGGACTGGACCCATTGATACCTCAACTGATGAACCCCAGCGTTGGAGGAACAGCAGCATCGTTGAGCTCTCTGTGGACAGGGTTGCCGTTGGGTTGACATTAAAAGGCGCCAGAACTCGCGCCAAAAGTAGCCAAAGTAGCCATGTCATTCGATATTATCGCCACACTTCTAGCCAAATAGAACAGAAGAGGTATTATCAACGGAGTCTTTACTATTGTTGAATAAAGAAAACCATTTTGAATAAGTAAAACCACAAGTTTAAAAGGAGTCATGGCACCAACTGGATTCGGTGCCAACTGGGTCCAAAAGTAGCCAACTTGGCGCAAAGTAGCCACCAACGGCAACCCTGTCTGCGGACGCGATCTGCCAGAACCTGGACATAAGCAACTTCGTTGTAAAAAGGTTCCCTCACCTGTCGTCCTCGGGTAGGTGCCGGGTGGTCGCGCACATGATGAAGAACCAGACGGAGATGATGCCGTACACGAACGAGGCGAGCATGGAGAAGAGCACGAAGTTGCAGAGCACGTCGCCGCCCCACTCGGTGCGCGCCAGGTCGATGCGGCAGTTGCCCGTCTTGACGTTCAGCTCGACCCAGGGCTGCGTGTAGAGCATGCATTTGCCCGTGGTGGTATCCAGGCTCGTGTTCATGTTGCGGTAGCTCAGCAGCGCGCCCAGCGACGTCCCGATGGAGCAGATGTAGAGGAGCACATGCGTGGCGCGCCACACGTTCAGGTTGCGGTTCTCGGCCATGCTTTGAGGGCGGCGGAGAAGTCCGACAGCGAGACCGCATTCGACCGACCAGGACGACGGAACGCTTCTTCTTCTTCAATGATCACTGCCGCTAGCGCGTGTCGATGATGACGATAATATGCTATACATCATGGGATGACCCCACAGCCAGGGCCGTACCCAGGAATTTTTTTCGGGGGGTGCTTTTGTGTGGAAGGGCTAACCTTGGCCAATGGTGGTCAATATTGCACACCTTCACATCGACCAATGGTGGTCGATGTGAAGGTGTGCAAATACTTTCGTATCACCCGAGAAGTTAAAGCATTAAAAAATTTCGGGGGGTGTCAGAACCCCCCTCAACCCCCCTCCAGTTACGGCCCTGCCCACAGCGAGGGATAAGTGAGGAAGATCGTTGCTGAACTTTCGTTTCAAGGGACACTAAAGAGACAAGCAATTTTTCCTCGTGTTAGTAAAGTACTCATTCACGGCACCACAAACACCACAGCTGCTGCGAGAAGACGCTCGGTAAGCAAGAAAACCCGCGAAAAGAAAATGCGGGTGTCAACGCCACCTTGAATTTCCCGCGTTAGTCGCCGTGACGCAGCGCTCCTACATTTTCTTTCAAATTGAAAACTGCCCTTGAGACGCGCATGAAAAAGTGGCCCCCTTCTGTACCCACTCATGATGTAGAAGGTAAAACACACACACACACACACACACACACACACACACACACACACACACACACACACACACACACACACACACACACACACACACACACACACACACACACGCACGCACACGCACACGCACGCACACGCACACACGCACGCACGCACGCACACACGCACGCACACCGGGCACACTTGGCGTCAGACGCCATCGCGTGGGAGGACACGCAGAGGGACCATTCCACGTGCCTCACTTTAAAAGAAAAAAAGGTATCAAACAGCGTCGGTTTCTGCATTGTGGACACTTGCAGCGCGCTGCTCAAATACAAAGACGTAACAACTATGACAGTTGTTAGTTCACGCTTGTCCTGTGTATACCTATGCGTTCTTTTCGGGCGTCCTTCTTTGTGCTTCAGCGGCGCGCTGCGAGTATCGAGCTGCTTGTCGTTCTTCGTGTGACATTCTAATTTCTTGCTATCGCATTCACTGCTTCGCCTTCGCCCTAGTTGCGAAACTGTGACTTTTTGTTTTTTTTTGTTTCTCGCTAAGATTAAAGCCGAAAAATATCACAAAAAAAGGAAAACATTCCGGCATGGAACGTCACTGTCGCTATGTCTGCTGGAGCAAAAATAAGGTCCCTAGAATATTCCGCGAACTCCATCTAGTATGAACGGCAGCAAAGGCAATCGCAGGAGAATGTTAGAATGGCTGGTACCACATGGAGATTTCCACGTGGCGAAGCGCACTTACTCATATGTATGTACTGTTACACGAAATGTTATTGTGGGAAAGATGCCGATATAGACAGGACGACCAATTGAGGGACGATACTTATAGGAAATTTAACGCATCGGAAACGGGTCATTCAGTGGACCTCTACGGAAGCACAACCAACGAAGCTTTATTATATGCCAAAAGTGCGGGTCCTGCGCTTGTACAGTAAATAATTAGTCTGGGCCCATGACATTCTGATATATTTAAGATATATGGGTGTTCTATTTCGGTGTGCGAGGAGCTTTCCTACAAAAATATGACTATTTCCTTCGCTTCCTTCATCCGATCAAGCAGGCCCGTAGCCAGGGGGGGGGGGGGGGGGGGGCTAGCCCCTCTCCCCCCCCCGAAAAAAATTTCTGGCTACGGGCCTGCGATCAAGGTTTGATTTTCGTTGAGTATACCACCATTGCATATTACGAACTAGCTACTTCTAATTGGTGTGTATAGTTTCGAGGTTGCGAGTTCACTGACGCCCGCGCGACGCAGAAATGCTCTTATTTGATATTGCGAACGGTAAAACTGCACGCACTATATTGTGTAAAGAAGTATCTCATATACTAACGTCCATCCCTTTCATGTTTCCACGAGGAAAAATTAAGTTCCATTTAATGTCCGACGCAGAACCGCAAAAGGACGTGATCGACAGCGGCGTAGCCAAGGGTTGGGGGTGCTCAACCCCCCCCCCCCCCCCGAATTTTTTCAATTTTGCTTGCGTATATACACACACACATACAAATGCGCGCATGAACATACATAAGGCATGGTTGACCCCCCCCCCTACCCCTTCCCCCCTGAAAAAAATTTCCTGGCTACGCCTCTGGTGATCGACATACGCCGGACGTCCATTTAGTTTTCCTTGAGACGTCCCACAGAAATTTGCTGCATGTCATCAAGCTTTCGATCTCCGCTGGATCTCAAAACGTCTAGCGCTGGATACATCCTTTCAGTGTGGTTGGACATGTGTGGTTTATAGGGTAGAAGTAGTGGTGATTCAAGGAAAGGAAAGACTTCTATTTCTGCAACCCGTAAGGGAGCACGGGTCAACGACGTTGAGGGGATGAGAAAGGAGAGTGAAAGACCATAGCGGGAAAGGCGAGCGAATGATAACAGCTCCTCACCCTCCTCCCTCTTTTCCCTTTTCCGGGCCTCACCTGTCCGTCATGAATGCTGGCTGCGTGGGCGCTTGTTTGAACTGGCCGTACAGATATGGAACAGATGGTTGTGTTCACTCCATGAGAATGGCCAGAACACATCATAGAATCTTTATAGTACATTATGGCAGTACAGCGCCAAATGCGGGACAGTGAAGCACGTAGGACACTGTAACGTATTTTGCGCTGTTGTGCTATTATAGGCATTAACCAACTAGTCAACCAAAAACCCTTGTGATCTTTATAGTCCTCCCTGCTCTTGAAGTGAAGCAGACACAAGTATGCATGCTGCCTGCTTGCTTGGCTTTCCTGTTTTACATTTATCATAGTCTAGCACTTTGCCTTTCACCTTGATTTTTCATTCTTCATGCAGACCCTTGTCTCTGTATTGTGCGAATACTTGCGTCGATCAATCTCTTGCCCGCATTTTTCCACCAGTACACTAACTGTCTCTTGCTTGGATGTTTCCAGCAGGTCTTGCAGGGAATATTGTGGTCAAATTCATATACGTAGAGTGATTTGCTGATCAGACACACGTACCAGTCGGTTCCAAATATTTCCACCAATATGTTTTGTCTTTAAACCTCGTGACCTCAAGCAGAAATATTTGCGCCGCCTCTTGTGTTACTTGCACAAATTTTCTTTCCCAGATTCGGACAGCCCTAAACAGTATGATAATTGTGAAGGTGGCATGGCCCGTCAAAAGAACACTGCCACGTTACTATGGCTTAAAAGAGGAACAAAATTAACAACCAACAAAACATTTTATTCTGATTGGCGAAATAAGGTACAAGAACAATGTTCGGTATGCTTCAAGCAATATAAACACCTATCCTGTGATGCATGCAAGACCTAATAGAACATCTGCTCTAACAATGCATTTCTTTTTCATCATAAGCGAATATTCACACGGGGATGCACAAAACATGAAAACAAACACGCAATTAGTACCAGCATAAAAGCAACAAACACACTACAAGCATTCATTGTCAAGCTCTATCACAATATGTGCTGCTACTATTCTGGCAGGCAGCACTGGAGAACCAGAATATATGCTCCTCGCATATAAAAATAAAACGTACCATGAACCTTGAACTTAACTATATTCATAACAGTCAAACCATGTCTTAACAATGTTCCATGCAACATGAACATATGTTCGTCATATTTTATTGTCGTTGTAAGCATATAATGTGCTGATATCAGTGTCAAATATTGCAGTAGTACTTCATTATATGCAAATAATTTTTCGTGACATAGTAAAACTTTTACCCCTTGACATATTGTTTGCACGTAAAAGGACACAGTGACAATGGCATGAGGAAACTATCCCATTTGCAAATTCCTTTTGCAAATGACTAAAAAAAATCAACACGGCCCTGCTTGTTCTAAAATCCTTCTTAAATGGCTATAATACTACAATCAAAGAAGTGCACTTCGGTATGAACCACAAGGAATTTCATTCTAAAAAATGGTGCCAAACTAAAATTGGTGGGCAGTCCTTTATGAACATTTTTTCTTCATTGCACTTGTAGGGTTGCACATGCTAGTGACGCCCAGTAACACAGAAGGTAAAAGTACTTCCGTCCAAGCACACTATGATAGTAGCACACGAGATCATGTATATCAATAGTTTATCTTCCAACTGCAACTCCACAGCTTGGGTGTTGGCTTGAGCTTCGGTGATTACAGCCCACAGACAAAAGTAACATAAGTACAACGTACAATTTTCAAACATCACTTGCTTATCGACATCATAACAATTCTTTAGTATATATTTGCATCTACAAATGCAATGAATAGTTCAGTTTGCTTAAAAAATTTTTCGATATGAAGGCTCCACGAAAGATCTAAATTTAGCGCTGGCTTTCATTTTCTGAACAACGTGACACTGTCGTGGTCTAGAGAAAAAATACGGAATCTACGCTATGCACCCAAGTTCGGGAAAATATTTGCCCTTGTTCTCAATTTCTGCACTCTTTAAACTTTCGACGCTGACTGTACCAGGCACTAGAGTGCTAAGGCATTAATGAGCATAAAATGATCAAGGAGGTGAATGGTCAGCACCAGAAAAAGCCAAGGGTAGTGAACCAGTGTGGGACATAAATATGGTAATTGATTTTGTAATGCCATTGCTTCAGTTACTGGCATCTTATTTTCCCATTGCATGGTCAATAAATTTTTGTGCATGTCAGTGAATTGAGCAAAATGTACATATAAGAGTTCATTAAGTTATACATCAGTTAAGTAAACAAACTTTTTGAAAAGTTCATTTGTCTGTCTGCAACAAAGACAAATATGCACCATAGAGCATAGACCAGTAGTGAGCAAGTGTTCTACCATTCAGCTAGTGCATTAGTTTCAAGGTTGCAAGAAGGCTACCTTGGCTTTTGCCTGAAAATGGGTAGCCCTATGTAACTAGAGCAAGATTATACTTGAGGTATAGTTGAAGGCAGAAGCGCCTTTGTCAAAACCTTTAAGGCCTGCCAAAAGTTTTAAAGAACTCGCTCTGTTCTGCAGTGGGGTTTGTAGCAGCTCTATCTCTTCAGTGGTATACATCATTTCTTTCATCTTTTATAGCTCACAGCGTACAAAGTATTACAGAAGGCCCCACTCTATAACCCAGCACAAACTTTACGAACATTAAGTGGTTTCCAGACTTTCAACAAAGTACGTATTTATCCTCATCCGTCTTCACTTCCGTGGTACCACGAAATGAGCAGCCCCATAATCACTGAAGCATACACAGTAATGCTCAACCAGACGTTGACAATGGCAAAAGTCTTTCACTGTGGTAGTTTGAAAAAAATTATACCGCAAGCTTTACCAGTAGAAAGCAACAAAAACCTCTCGCAATAACACATTTTGCACTTCGCTCATGCCTGAACTGATGGCCTCTGAGCTGTGCACAGGTATTTTCAAAACATGGAAAGTCTGGTGGATGTAACATCTCCCGCACACGAATAAGGTATAGTGAAGATTTGCAAAGAGCTTAGGTTTACGGTATAGTGTTGCACCTGGAAAATAATGCTTGCTGTCAGTAATGATGATATTGGTAATGTACTACTGTGTCTAAAAAGCAAACTGTTTTTTGTAATTGCATGGAACTAGGTTGGTGCTCCGAGATATGATCAACAGAGCTCTAGAACAAGCAAAACTTATGCAAGAAATGCTTGGAAGAAAATTTTTGCAAACTTCTCATACCCAGTGTACCTCCATGTTTCTTTGGTACACTTCTATAACAGCATACAAACGCTACCTTTAAAGGGCATATATTTTAATGAAGCGTGAGCAGGAAGAGTCTGTGCTCTGTGGAAAAGGAATCAAGGAAAAAAGTGAGCAAGAAATGTGAGCCTGGCTACGTACCTCAGTGTCTTCTTCAGAAGCATAGAGTGAGCATAAAGGTCGTGAACTACAGTGAGCTAAACTACCACAACGCATTGCGCTGTGAGAGACACAGAAGACATGGTGATCTATTTTCCAGAAATTTTCAGGTACTCCGGCACCTAGAAAACATTCGTTGATTGAGACTTTTGAAGCGAACTGAGTGCCACACAGAAGTAGCTTCCTCAATGAATTTTTGTGCAATATATCTTAGGCTCGCTCACTGCTTTTGATAAAAGCCATCTGCAAAATATTCAAACTCCTCACTCATTGAGAATGAGCCGACATTTGCAGCTAAGTACCAGTGCAAGCACTAATATATGTGATATCCAGTACTGAAACCTTTGTACAACTGCATTCATAGCTTGTTACTACTTGCAGCACTAGTCTAAGGCATTGCCTTCATACACTGCTATCCTGCGCTATAACTGGTGATGATTGTGAACTAAGAAAAGGTGCCTTATAACAAATAAGGTAAGAGCAACAGCTATCGTATGGCTTTACCACGCCAGTATACATTGATGACATTCTGCAATGTAAATGATAATACAGCACACTGCTCCTCATTCCTTCAAGCAGAATAATCACCTGGCCAAAATAGAAGTTCAGAAAAGCAACAAACTTCCACTAATATTTCTTGAAGTTCTTGAACTCTGAGCATACAACCACACATGGACTAAAACTGTAAAATCGTTTGGTTCCACACTTCTACATGCTTGATGTGCCTGTTGAAAACAATTAAAGGCAATCAGGTGCCCTTAATGACAGGTGAATAGTCAAGGCATGTCAATTGAACTGTGTCAAAGCAAAGGCACGCACTTTGGCCAGTGGCCTAGCACAAAATTCAGAATAAGGAAAAATACACACAAAAGTTAATAAGTGCCATACAACAAATGAACACTTGGCAAGATTTTGCTTTCCAGCACAGCATTAACAAAAAAAAAATTGCAAGCGGTTAAGGACAACTCATTTCTCTAAATGCTCTCCCCACTAATAGAACTGCATTGCCAGCAATGATGAAAGTTCCATTCTGGATTTCAACTATACCAGATGGTGTACTCAGCGTCCAAATGCCACTCCATAAGCAAGCAAACAAAATAAAAGTCACAAAAACCTACCCCATAGTATGCAAAATACTAGACTACACAAGCACGACATCGCAAAGCATTACTACCTATAAGTTGTGGTAGACAAGGCACTACTATCACTGCATGACTAACAGTCTTCTTAACAGAGTCATGAAAGATGAGACGATTACAACTGATTGAGAAGTTTTACACATATAAACATGAACATACAATATAAAAAAGATTACCTATGCAGTGAACAAATGGCAATCATTACATTTCATGCAGTGCACAAGAAAAACACCTTACTTTGAATGTGAACAACATTTAGCTTAGGCTGTGTTGTGAAGTGTTGCATGACACAATATAAAACATTCTCAGCCCTTAATACAAAAACAACCTACCCTGTCGAGCAAAAAAGGGACAATGAGATGTTTAGTGAGTCTATGAACCACTGCCCATGTCCCACGCTCAAGCTCATCAAAGCTACAGTAGATGTTAAATAATTAGCTCATATAGATTCAAACTACTAACCTGTTGCAGTGTTAGCGAAGTATATTTTACATTCACAACAAACAAAACTCTCAGTAAGTTCCCTCTACACAGTTTTCGTGTACTTCCCTAAAACATGAACCAACTTGCTGCAGATAACTGATGCAAGAATGTGCTATCTCAGGGAAAAAGTGCGAGAATCACAAATATGGATTCGAGAAAGCTATGAAATGTGTTTGTTTAATCCCCCTTCTCTAGTGTTTACTCACACCAATCTTAACCTAATTTGGCATCCTTTTTACAAAGAACATTGTTCTTAATCGCATCATTAGGTTCCCCGTTCCTCCTCCTCCAATCCGTAGCTATAATCTTAAGCACAGTCCAATTAGGATGACTTTAGTTCAATTCAAACAACTCTCTATCTCCCCCCAGTTCCCCACCCTAAAATATTACCACCCATAAAATGCTCAAGTTATCATTACACCTTGACAAATTAGTCGCTTGATTTCAGATGAAAGACAGTCCTCATGGACAGTCCTCATGGCAAGAAAACTTCATACAAGTTTTTGTATACAGTGATACTCATTGACAGTGATGATTCAAGCTAAGGCACTTCACACAACAAACACGGAACTCCACTTGAATGGCCCTCACCTGAATCCCAGATGTTTACAAATTACACGCTTACTTGTAATGGGCACTATATGAATGAAACAAAACAACATGAAGAAAGTGCTCTGTACACACATTTGGCTCAATGTAGCCATGTTAAAAAGCTTGTTCAAAAGACTTAAGTCATTTGTCGCTTAAGTAACTAGTGTGTACCTCGTGTTTCAGTCTAAAGTACATAGCTTACAGTTCTCACATGTGAAAGCTGCCAGAAGTCTAAGCATCAACTATCCAGTCAGTACAAATGCAAACAGAAGTTGCAGAGTAGGTGAAACATTTTACCTAATAGTGGGGATTTCGGTGGAAAAAAATTAAATGTGCAGGTCATTTGAAGAACAAGAAATGAAAGTGCTGAAAACCGGAATATTCATTTTTTTATCTATCACCCTTCACAGCAAAATTTGTCTCTTGGAATAGCACAACTGCACAGTGTAGATGCTTCTTGTATGCTGAGTCTTTTTTACATGTAGAAAGTAGACCATATTTCATAAATATGGCGGCAGACTGTTCAGTGCTGAATTGAACTTAAAAGTGATAACATCTCAGAATTTCTCGGTGTGATTTGATAGTTTCTGTCATTTGGCATATGAGCATCAAAATTTCAAATTTCATATTTAACAAAAAAATTAATTGTCCACGTTACCAACAGTTATACAAGCTATGAAAAAAAACACAGCTATGCAAGTGTGCTGATATGGTCTTGTAAGTGCAGGTCATCACGACCTAGAAGTTATCAGAACATAGTCTGTGAGCAACCAGAGGCACTGCAGGCATAAAACAGCCAGTCGGTCAAAATCTCGAAAGAATCCTAAGATCTTCCAAACATCTTAATGTTAATCAATGAAAACTGAGCCAAAAAATGCAGGAAACAGTAGACGAAGGGCACTTTAACTCTGATTAAAATCATTCTGATCAGTCTTTAAACATTCCTTCAACAGATCATTAGCAAATGAGCAATGCATCGCCCAAGCTTATTTGAATTTTACATCAACGCCAACAAATCCTTTATTGAGATGTATTTTGTGGACTTCTGTAGTCCCCCCCACAAGTAAAATGCTTCGAAGGCTTGCCTGCTTATTTTGGCAGTTATCTTCATGATTGAGCACCAGTGAAAAGTAAATCAAAGAACACATTAGAAAGAGAAGTGATTGAGATGGAACACCAGAACACTTCTGGAGAAAAATTTTCACTAAATTCACTCGCTTTCTAGGTTCTTTCGTGTTCTTTGAAAGAGCGTATTGCAGCTTTTCCTCCTATATAAGGGTCGCTGGGCAGGTTCACAAAACTGAGCACCTTGCCACTAGTCAGGTGCCAGCAGTGCAAGTTCGAGCAATGTTTAAACCGAGATCTGAAACAGAGAACACTGAGAAGACGCACTTCCAAATGTTCCCTAATGTTACGATTCGGAATTATAGATTTTACAGCAACTTTCATGGTAGCTTGATATGCTTCAGAAAAAGAAAGTCTGCAGGATAGTTAGCAACGCATAACGTCATCGTCATTTCAACAAAAATAAAAATATACATACAGAAGTACAACATTGTGTTGTCCATTAGGAACAAAGCCGCATGCGATAAGTAGACTAGAATGGCCGTGCACGCCCGACGGAGAAACCAGTCTGACCGGACGTCGTCCCGTCAGGATTCAGTCAGTCCAGTCAGGATTCAGAGCGAGGATGTCTGGTACAAGCCTTCGTAAGGCTGGTCCTGGCTAGGTGTGCTGTGGGCTTGATCCGCCAAGGGAACCACCAAGGGAAGTTTGGCAAGTTGAGCTGCTCGTGGCTTCATCGCAAATAGGTTCATACTGGAACTACATGAAACGGAAAGAAAGCACAATGAATCGTTTCGTTCAGTGACAGTTTTTCTACATTCGGAGACACAATTTGCTTCGTTCCAACCAATGGTGAGAGCAAGGCAGAGTGAGTAAAAAAAGAGGGAAGGGGGGGTCAATACATGCATTCGGCACAATCCACAAGTGAAATATATCAGGTAAGAGTGCAGAACCATGCATTAATGAAATGCAGAGTCTTGTGCATTGTGCATCAACTCACAGAATGACCAGATGAGCCATAAGCTCTTTTTGTTTTGCAATGCCTACAGAGCTGCTCCAAGAAGAATGGAAGCAAGCAGTTCACTACGGTAGCACCGGGCTTCACGGATGCAGTAAAACCTTGCCGCAACAATAATGCAACGTGTAAGGGGAGCTAAACTTCATGGTTATATACCTTACCTCCTTATAACTCATTACTAATTATAAATCTTAGCACCTTACTTCACTGTTATATCCTTACTATATCTGTTACTTCCATTACTATATTTCCCCACTTCATTGTTATATCCCTAACTGACACTGACACCAGAAAAAAAGGGTGAAAGTTGCTGTCAAGAAAAAATTAATAAGACAAGTGCAAAAGCTCAATGCACACCATCGAAGAACCAGGAGGCATTGCCTTTTGTTGTGTCATTGCCAGTGAAATAAGTACTTCCTTTAAGGAGCAGTTGTCAATGCCAACCCATCCCATGACTCAACAGGCCTTACAGTGTTTCACAGGGCAGGCTGCCAGAGATCTGCAAGCACTTTGTTTCTTACAATATAAGGCAAGCGAATGCTTA
This sequence comes from Rhipicephalus appendiculatus, assembly GCA_030522465.1. Lineage (NCBI taxonomy): Eukaryota > Metazoa > Arthropoda > Arachnida > Ixodida > Ixodidae > Rhipicephalus > Rhipicephalus appendiculatus. Next base: position 12,777 of record JALIZH010027676.1, read on the forward strand.
ACAACAAAGAAATTAAAACATCCTTTGTGCAGTTATGCATTGGATGAGCATTTGCATGAAGTCCGAGCAGCGCTCCACCTCCCATCATGTACATCAATGAGTATTTTACGGGACCATAGGCTTCCAATACATAATAATAATAATTATTGGGGTTTAACGTCCCAAAATCACGATATGATTATGGGGGACGCCGCAGTGGAGGGTTCTGGAAATTTCGACCACCTGGGGTTCTTTAACGTGCACCTAAATCTAAGTACCCGAACCTCAAGTTCCATTATGTTAAAAGAATGCTTTTCAAAATCCTGAAGAATCAAGCAACTGCCAAAGAACTTGAACAGAAATTTTATTTTGTAATAGACTGTCTCACTTTGCATTTGTGTCACTTATCGTAACTGGTGCTGAATCTCTACAATAACAATGGTACAACCTTGCCTTTGCCAATTATGAACCAATAAAGAGAATGAACAGTTATGAGATATTGTTAGCGTATGCAAAGGAAAGCCTCAAACACATGTGTGTAGCAGTTTAGCAGGACTGAAGGTTAGCAGCAAATGGACTAAAGCAGCATGTTCCTTTGAATACTGTAGACCATGCCCCCTACTGCACAATTACTTCTGGCGTAACAAGAGACATACCCTGAGTGAGTGTAGTGGGGCGATTCATGAATTAAAGCAAACTGGTAGAATGAAGCACAATATTACAAGAGGGAAAATAAGCGAAAACAGGCCTGTGGCTGCACTAAGACTACAACCTTAGCAGAGTAGCCAACTTTGTGCACTGCCTGCTTGCCTGACAGCTTGCAGTGTTGAGTCATATGAGTTACAATAAGCATCGTGTGTCACCAGATGTCAGTCGATTCAGCACCTAATGTTCATCCACCAGTCATTTGGAACTCAGAAAGTTTACCATTTATAACAATATTTTCGAAGTATTGATTTCTATGAGAACTTCAAGGTAATTACTCATTACAGCTAGAGCTGGTTGGTTGGTTGACTTTTTAGGTGTGATTTCCCTAATCGACTCGGTCAATGAGAAATGCTGTAATGGAGGGCTCCAGCTGATTTTGACCACCAGGGGTTCATTAACATTCACATACATTGCACAGTACATGGGCCTATAGCGTTCTGCCTCCATCAATATGCAACCGCAGTGGCCAGGACCAAACCCGTGTCTTTCGGGTCAGCCAGGTGAGCACCGTAACCACTGAGCTACCACGGCGGCTCTGAACACAGCATTGCCTCATACAATAATATTGCCTTATGCTTTAGGTGTGTTGGTATTATTACTTAACGTATTTAGCACCAGCAGACAAGAACAGAAGAAAGACGATGACAACACAATGTGCTAACATTAACATATTTAGTCATACAAAAACAATCACCTGGTAGACATCACGCACAGTTAATGCCACATTCATGTCCCACACAATTATGCCCGAACTGCCAATGTGGGGACTGGAATGCAAACAACAAACTGTCACCATGATTTATATTGTGTTACTCCTAGACAAAAGTTTGCTGGAGGTAAAAAAAATGATGATATAGGATGCTAGCTCCTCTTGCTTCGACCATGCTGATCAAGTTTGGGCACGAGAAAATGTTAAAACTCCGAACAACACATGAAACGAATGCTATAACCAGATTATTAGTGTCTCCAAGCCAGAAATGAAGTTGGGTTTATTAAAGCAGATTTTTTAGGTCCCCACAGGACCTCCTCAGGATTTAAGAAATGTACAGTGTGGAGTGCAGCATATTATACATCCGAAACTTAAGCCCCTAAAAGAGTAGCCAAGAAACTGGCTTCAGCAAATCCCACAGTTAATGCACAGCAGTCTTTTCCTACCTCCGCGAACTTTGCGAGAGCTTCTTTTCGGTGCTGTCCTGCTCCAAAGTACCAGAGGAGGAGGCCGCAAGAGTCACCTGTCACGGAGCACACAACGTGTCTACTGAGGGTAGAGGGGGACGCGACCAACAAGAAGCATTGTGATGGGTAACGCAGACTGTCGTACGACACGAAGGGTGAACAGTGACAGCACCAAGTGGAATAGGAGCCTGAGCTGGAGCGCTGAGGAGCGGCTATGCTGGCACGCGAAGTGTAGAGTTCATGCAAAAGTGTCAAGCTGAAAGTGAACAGTGGCTCTGGCGACAAAGTTACTGAAGCGGAGCGACGAGAACGCATCTTGTTGAGCACGAGTGAGTGGCTGTACCATCATGAGGCAAACAGGAGGCACATTTGGCAGAAAAGCATGATGTTGAATCAGTGGCTGCACTCTCGTGAAAATAGCACAAAGCACATTTGGCAGAAAAGCGTCAAATGGAGCGTCAATGAGTGACACCACAGTCACGGAATAACACGAAGCGATGTTAACAAAAAAACATACGTTCAGCATGAATGAGTGGTGGCATTGTCATGAGAAAGAAATGAAGCACATTTCTTAGAAAAACATAAAGTTGAGTGTGATCAAGTGTCCGTGATATCATGAGAATCACATAAAGCAGAGCTAGCAGAAAAGCACAGCGTTGAGTGTGAACAAGTGGCTGCACTCTCAAGAATAATGTAGAGCATATTTGGCAGAAAGGTATCAAGTTGAGCATGAATGAGTGGCAGCACTGTCATGGAATAACATGACGTCATGTTAACAAAAAAATGTATGTTGAGTGTGAACGTGTAGCAAAACTCACATGAAATAATACGAAACCAAGCTGACAGAGCAATCTTAAGATGAGCCTGACAAGTAGCTGCACTATCACGAGAATAACATGAGGCATATCTTGGCGGAAAAGCATCAAGTTGAGCGTGAACATGCTTCGTTAGAATAACATGGAGGACCTTCAGCAGAAAAGCGTCAAATGGAGTGTGAATGAGTGAAAGCATTGTCATAGAATAACATGAAGCTAAGTTAGCAGAAAAGCGTAAAGTCGAGTACTGTCATGAGACGAACAGAAAGCACATCTGGCAGAAAAGGCTAAGGTTAAGCGTGAGCGAATAGCTGCACTATTGCAAAGCGACACGAAACCATGTCAACAGAAAAACATCACGTTGAGCATGAATGATTGACTGCCCTAGTGTGAGACCTACCCGAAGCAGAAATAAATGTTTCTACCACCACCACCCGAAGCAGAGTTGGCGCAAAAGCATCAAATTTAGTACAAGCGAACGACTGTACTCGCACAAAAAGAATGTGACATGAAAATGACAAAAAAAAAGGGGCACAGTTCACAGTGGACCACTTCTTCAAAACAACAATCATGTCATATGTCATGCACACAATTTGTCACAAACTGAAAAAATGTTGCCAGCCTGCATGAAGCACAACGCTACAATCCACTTCAGCTAGACTGTAAAATGCATGTGTTTTGACGTGGAATACTACAAAAGCTCCACACATAGATGGCGTGGCAGCTGTGGCATCAGACACTATACCGCATGAAAGGTTGGCATGGTCTATTGGTCCTAGTCAGACTCGAAAAATGCACAACATGGTGTTACTACAGAAGTGAGAGGCTGGGTGTACATTAGGAGTAATCTAAAGACTGCATACTACTGGCCTTTAGCTATGCGTCGCTGTAAATGTGGGTGGTGGCACTATTTTAAGGACGCAATCATTATTTTGCAGCGTTGTTGTACAAGGGAGTTTTTCGTGCAGGGAGCCTTTATAAACAATTTTTCTGCAGTGGCTTGGACAATATCACGGAGGCACACACACAGGCACAGAAAGTGCAGCCTTTTAGCTAGGCTTAGTGCGAATAGTAAATTTTAGGTTCGAAGCGAACTTGAAGCAAATAGTGATTTGGTTTGAATAATTTGGAATCAAATTCGAATATTCCATATCACATATTAAGAAAAATGAGCATATTTGTCATGACCAAACTAACCTGCACAATATTTTTTTTAATTGAAGCAAGGCATGTGCAAATGTCATTCTTTTTGGTTCAAAGGAAGTGGAAACAACTTTGAATAGTAGCAGGAATTGACTTTCAATAGAATGTAAATGATAACCAGTAAAATATGGTACATTTCAAAGTTTACTATACTTAGCGCTTATATGCTGGCATAACAAGCTTTTGAACTCAAAAAAGGAAGAATAGATGTGAGGGTACTATGTTCATTTAACCTTGAAGTGGGGCTTCGCGGCAGTGCAGATTTTCCCTGGAAAGATGTATTCACAGTTTACCACCCCTTCCACTGCAGTGAAACCACCTTTACAAGGGTGTTACATGCACACCAATATACACCTATTAGTTCATTTCAAATACTTCGAAATGTTCAGTCATTTAAATTCGAATACACCAATATTTGTGTATTTGAAGAGCTCGAATATTCGCGCAAACCTATTTCTAACACATTAATTTCTATGGAGCTTGGTCGGACCGTGCTACTTTCTTTAAATTATCGAAAAATTCGAGTGACTGAGTCAGAAATTAATGTGCTTTTACTGCATTGTCTTTAAGCCTGCAAATCCATGTTGGTCAGCTTTCATGTGTATAATTGCACTGTGCATTATGCGCAAAATTGGGTTGGTAACTGTTGCTCTTAACCTCTGACATGCAACCAAATAATGCAAACCCAAAAGGCATGAAACAAACACAGATTCTGCACAGTTTTCAAAAAAGAAACAAGAAAGTGCAAAAAAGGGTTATAGAATACAATTTTGGAACTTCCACATATCCGTCAACCAAAGACGGTCCTGAACTAAAAACAAGCATACATGCCAAGAACATGCTGCGGTCACACGAGGTGAGCAAAACAAAAATGAAAAAAATGAATTTTCGTTAGGCCTAACGTCCTTCTTTCGTTTGCTCAGGAGCATGTCAAGGTGCATGTGATTATAATGCAAGTGAAAAGATCACGAAGGTCGAGTTTAGCACAGCATTCAAATGACTGTCATCAATCTGCAATCTGACTGCATGAAACAACTGAAGCACAAAACTTTTTATGACAGTATGACGCATACTTTTGAGTGACATTAGTTCTGGCCCCTGCATCTTTCTTCAAAAAAAGACTATAAACCTCATGCTAAATCGACCTGCATAACAAAAAATTATCAGGGTGTTAAGTCATACTTTTAATTAAACGAGATCTCAATTACCTGTGACCTCTCTCTAGATAATGCAGTAAAAAATTCCTCAGAGTTAGACATCAAGGAAGTTGTGCTCGTGTCCCACAAAATTAACAAGTTTCTAGCGAAAGCTACCAGTGGTCCATTAGAGCATGACCTAGATAGACCCTTTGTGCTGGTATTCTCTTAAACCTAGCCGACGGTTTTTAAAAGATGGCCCATGCCTGTTCATGGACCAATCACACTTCCATGAATCATATGGTGAAAGTTAAAGGCTTATAGTGACTTAAATTAAACCATAAAGACCCCATGCTTGAAGGAAACTAACACTCACCTTCCCTTAGAGATTAAACACACGGAATTAAAGAATTGTTAAAATAAGTGAACAAGAACTTAAAAAATCTTTTCATTCACAGAAAAAAAATGACATAAGAATTCATTGTGCCTCGTAAATCTTTGGTTTTGGTACACTGAAGCATGTTTCGATGCCGCTGAAACATGTGCTGCTCTAACATGCTACTCTAGCTACAATCTAAAATTTGATGGAAGGGTGGAACTACCAAGCACTCTATCTTGAAACTATGATCCTGTACGTTACAGTCTGCTATGCATCACGATGCAACCACAACACACTGCACTCGCAACTCATTATCCGCTTAAGGATGCCTCACCAACAGTACCGAGTTGTCTTCCGAGGTACTGCTAATTGCAGGGATGTTGAAGGCTGCATCTGGTCACACAGGAGGGTAAGAAACGCTCGTATTAAGTTGAATGACGTTACTAAATCATGCAGTGCTACTTTCAACAGTTGAAGAGGCTAACCTTTGATTTTAAAAGCACTAGATTTTTCAACCTCTGCTGTACCCGAGGCTACTCACCGAACTGTTCCTACGCCTCACCGTACGGCAGATGCACAAGGAACAGTGCTTGTGCAAGAAGGAACAGTATCCTGGAGACTCGAGCTCTTAAGGCAAGTGGCTTGTGGCGGCATTTGGCCAGCACAAAGTGGTGCCTCTCATGCACATCAACGTGCTTGTCAAGTGTTTTTTGTGAAGAACCGACAAGCGCAACGTTCATAGAAACTGCACAATGCTGACATCGATATGCTCCAAGCCACAAACAATATCTGCATGCAACATTCGTGTCTACCGCAGAATGGCATTTGAACTGCCAATATCGTCACCTGTCGGAAAGTTGACTATGCAGACAAGTGGCTCTTGGCTTATAAAAATTTTACAGATGCCTTCTTGCATTGTTGGTAATATTCGGGGTGAGGAAACAGACTATTTTTACAGATGCTCTGAAACTGAGCATTGAATCTGAAGGGCAGTGCAAGTCAAGAAGCAAAGCTGCACATCCTGACATGTGGGCAGCTCATAAAGGAGGGATTTAACTCAAACTACACAATGGTGGGCATGTGAATTGCAGCAGTACAACCATGTATTGCAGTAAAGAACACTATGAGAAGGGTGGGGGGGGTGCGGTGGAACAAACACCTACCGGTGACACATGCCACTTGCGCCAATTAACAATCAAAAATGACCTCCATACTGCTTTGAGAATTCGAAGGGCCTCCTGATCTGACATCCCCATTCCCTCAAGTAAACTTCCCTCAATAATTAGGACGGGAAAAAACAGCGCTGGACACGGGACGGCGAAAGAAACGACAGACGTAGGCGCTGAAATAACAACCACTGGTTTATTGCTGGGATATGCATTATATGCAGAAGCCTTGTTCACAATAACAATAAAATTTTCGTGCCATTGCTGTAGCTTCACCGAATAAAAACAAATGACTAAATTTCTACCATTCGTGATCGCCGGTAAGCGTGAGAGGCAAGCACTGGTTCCAAATAAGGATATTTCCTATTCGGAATAATCCATTCATTGAACTGTTCAGCAATGCCTCAAGTAGGATATACCGCAGTTCGAGTGTAACACTTGCCAATGAAGCCGCATGCAGGGCAAGACAATTATACAGCCTATTTTCATTGAGCTTAATGACCTACAGCTGTAAGTGGACAAGTCTAGAAGTCCAAGAAGCCCTGCCAATTGAAAGCAATCAAGGGGTGCTTCATACGCGTATTTTTAGAGGTAGAAAGAAAGCCGAGAGAAAAGATGACCAAATAGATACGTTGTGGCAAGAACGAAATGTATGTCAGACTACATCGCACCAGAGGAAATCACTCAATATTTATCTACCGTAAAATCCCAAGCAAGTTCCCCCCTCCCTTTTTCAGGAGATTTGAAATATGCGCTATAATTGAGCAAGTGTCCCACCCCGTCTCCCGCCATTTTAAATGTTTCAATCACTGTCTTTATTCACCCAATGAGAGCGAATAACAACAGTGAGTGCATGCGTGTTCCATGAAGCATTCCACTGGAAGCACGGGCGTGCACTCTTTATTCTTAACAGCTCTTCTACTGTCATCTCGAAGTTTGATACGCGACCGAACAAAGGCGCGCTTGTCAGATTATCTTTCACCGCAGGGGGAGGCGCTTGCTTGGGATTTCACGGCATATAATTATATAATTTTTTTTAGTATAAGCTCAGCACAAGTGCCCGGGACACACCTGCTCTGCAAGATTCTATGGATTCTACGAAACAGTGTCTATGGCTGTAAGGTTGACTTGCTTTAACACTGCTTCAAACCTCAATGAAGACCTCTTATTTATACGTTATTCCAGCATGTAGCTTACTTTATTATAGACACAAAATGCTGATATTCATGAACACTGTGAAAAAGTGTTCAAGTAAAAAACAATCAGCTGAAGAAATATATACCCTAGTAGCAAAAGCACCCAATGTAAAAATTAAGCATGTGAAATATCGTTCCTATAGCATATTTAAGCAGGCAACTACAATAACTTAAGCGTAGAAGACTTTAAACGTGCCCAGAAATAATGGCAACTTGAAAATGCCCTTAATGGAATCAATTACAGAATATGTGCTGTCACTATAAAGGGTAACACTGAAGAAAATTCCATGAATCATCACGAGCTTAGTTATCATCATAGCCCAAGAATTTAAGACAATTTCTTGGCCTGGGTATTGCACTCCAAAGTGTGAACTCCAAGAAAGAACTGCAAAAAATGTTTACATCGTGTTTAAAACTTACTGTTTAATGGGCGGTATACTTCAAATCGCCAAGCTATTTTAGAGGTTCAGTTGATATGAATATCCGGTCCATACTTCAAGCATATTAAAAAAGAAAACTGACGACGTACAAGCTCATACGCAGGCACTCACGATATTCACCAAGATTGTAAATTCACTATGGGTGTCACTTGTGCAAAGTAGTATTATAACAGCTATAGGTACAGGTAGTAATATTACAGGTAAAAAAAAAAAAGTCAAGATCCTTTTCATATAAGCAATGTCGCTTATGATGTTATTTACGTATAAGAGGTAAAAACAACACTATGTACACTTGTATTCATAGCCGCTTGTAGCACTGTGCTGAATCAACTGCAGGTGTATATAGTATAATGATTGTATCTCTGTCCTCATCCCAACCATCGTATACAGTTGAACCCCTTTATAAGAGGCATGCTCTGGGCAGCAATTATTGCCTTTTATATGGGGTGTCTGTTATAAGCAGGGTACCACGTATGCATTTTCCTATCAACCCGCATTTTACTGTAGGCACACTGGTGTCTCTTATACCTATTTGTCTCTTACATCAGTGCCTCTTATAAAGGGGTTCGACAGTAGTCAGTAATAACTCTTTTGTAACATTACCCTTGGCACTGGAAGCACCAGCACAGAGCATCTAAAAGGATTCACCTGAAGCACAAGTGCTAAGTAAGCTTTCAGACTCGAGACATGAATGGTGAAAGTAAAAATGGATGTTATGTGACATACGGGGGCAATTTCGCAGGTGACGGTATGTCTAAAAAGTCACCATCTGCGTTAGTTCTTGTGGTCTTCGAATGTTAACTTGACGCACAATCCCAATTCATAATTGTAAAACCAACTTTTTGCAAGGCAAAACTAACGGTAACATAACTTGGCAACCAGCGTTGCTTGCAATGACAAGCACAGATTGCCTGGACTCGCCACGGAAAGTGTATACATGTTTCTTATTAGGCAACCATCCACGAGATAGAAGCCCCCCAGCATGAGTGTCCAGCATTTCATCTTCAGTTGAATGATGACCGGTCAAACTGACACCTTTGCAAAATGCAACATAGATTGTGTAAGGTCTGTACTTCTATTTTGAAACTTCAAGATGGTGTGGCTCTAACATTGGAACAAACCATTCCATCTAGCAATTTCTCAGACTACAAGTACGAAATCCATCATAATCTTATATGATTTCCCACCATCAAAGTACCAAATGCACTCCTTTTCTTAATTGTATTCATTGCTATTTTCATACACGGCACATGATTATCCACACATCCTGGCCATCACTGTTGCTGATGATTATGCTCAATTTGACAGAACATTTGTGAATTAAGCAGTCTTCATTCCATCCATAGCACCAGAGATCCGTGCTACAATAAAGCTCCCCACAGGTACTTGGACATCAGCAGCGGGATCACGTCAATGCATAAAATACAATTTTCGTTGCTGGTTCAGATTTGATCTCAATTTTTGGGAGCGTGGCCTCAACACGAGTATATACAATATTCAGTGCAGGGATGCGCACACGAAAATTGGGGAATGAAAACATTGCGGTGGCAGTGCTGCAAAGAGCTGAGGCAGATAGGCACCATATATGTGAGAAGCGAGCATGAGGAGAGGATATGCAGAACGAGAAGTGAAAATAATCAAACGAAGAATTGTGAACGCACTGCCAGTGAGATGTTCACTGAGCTCCACTCACCTCCCGCTTGGTCTCGTTGAAGTCGGCAGCAGTGGTGCATCGTATCACGAGCGCCAACGTCGCAAACATCCAACAGAAAAACACAAGCCACACAAAGATCTGCAACGAACGAAAAAGAAATAGCGAAGAGATGAGCCAAATCCAGCTTGAAACAGCATTTCACATCTAATAGTGCGAACAAGAAGCAGCACCAGATAGAAGAAAAGAAAACAGAACCATTAACATAAAGCAATCACTTCATTCGTCAACTTGGCATGTCATGGGGTGCTTATTATGCTTTCCAATTGTTTCTCTAATATGCTCTCTGTAATTACAATGTGCACTCCATTCACTGACTGTTTATTACTGTTATTGCACAGTGATAACTTAGGAAACAGAAGTGTTGTTGAATATCACATAAATGTAATCCCTTAAAATATACAGCAGCCAGCCATAAGTGCTACCACTTCAGGTTATGCAACTGCTCTTCAACCAGGGGGCGGAAACTCCCTATACCTCCCATATGACGCGCTCTTGCATGCTGATACGCAGCGGCAGCACCGCTTTTACTACTGGTGGCTGCCGGGCATCCAACTAGAAATAAATCACAAACAGAACATTTCTTTCATGACGTCACTGGTGAGGTCACCAAATAGAGGGAAAGAGCGCAAAGCCGAGAGGAGGAGGGCTGTCGCGGAAGCTCTCCTCTCCCACTTCGCATGCAAGTGGAATGTGTTCGTGCCCTCTTTCAGGTCCGCTGGCCGCTTGAGCGACGCGGCCATTCGTAAAATTTCGTTAACATTTTTTTTTTTTTTTAATTTGGTTCATGTGTTCTGAAGCGGCGGAACTTAAGCGGACGGATTGCTCAGTAAGACAAAACTCGATCGACAAAAGTGAAATTAATTTCTTTATTGCACGTTCTGTATTAAAAAAGAACAGAGACATACGCGTATGTGAAAGTGTCAATCTATAAAAGCAGCTTTAATTGGACATAATGAGCACACAGTGCACCCAGAATATCCGAACCTATGCGAAAATGATCAACAGTCACGAGCAGGACACGTCGTATTTGACTCAATCATGTTTGTTATGACGGCGTACCTGTTTTTTTTACAGAATTTGACTACCAAACGAGACAGAAGTACAGAGGAACAGAGAGGCTTGAAGCGATGAGAAGTTTTTCAAGAAAGAACGTCACTGAAAACAATGTTTCGGCAAGTTGACTTGTCTTCGTCATGGCAGCAGCGTTGCCTTGACGAAGAAAAGCTCACTTGTCAAAACGTTGGCTCCCGCGACATTTCCTGTAACGATTTCTAGAAGCATTCAGTCCATCACATGTATTTCAGTGACAGTATTAGAAGTAACGAGCCACAAAGTTTCAAACTGGCTACATGAATTTCATGAACAGGAGGGAGCCTAAAATTGCTTCACATCACTTGAGCTACATGCCAAAAGCAAAAAATTAAAAAAACCATGTAGCCGAGCCAACATGCATATAAGCCTTTCAATAAACGTATTTTACCGACAGCAGGTAGGCTGTCGCCTTGACCAATTAGTCTAGCGACACTGCGCTTATGTCAGTACATTCAGGCTTGCAGAGAATTGGGTTTACTCATGTACTCATGCAAAATTAATTAATACCTGCTGAAATAACGGGCCCAAATACTTGTGCTCACCCGCTGCCACTAGGAAACTTGAAAAACTTTCGCGGAACTGGAACTCCCCGGGTTAACACACCGCAGAGCCGCGAAAAACATGTGATGCCCGATTTAGCAATCTTCGTCTTGTGCATGGTTGACTTGCTCGGCGTAGCTCACTGTGGCTTCCATTCTCTGCACGCCACAACTTTCTGTCTTATCTTTCCCGTGCTGCGCACACCAACCGAGCAAGATAACAGAGCACGATCCAACTTGTGATATCACTGAGCAAGTGGCAAGGAGGAGCGGAGGCAAGCGCTACGAATTCAAGTCAACCACTTCACGCGCTTCGCCTGATTTAAAATTCACAAAATAAGAAACAAAACAGGATAAATAACCGAAAGAATAGTTCTTTACAGTGAAATCAAATTTATTTATTTGTAAAAACTCGCGAAAGCAAATAAATGCGAACATCCACATCAACCTCACTTCGTTCAACCAGATCTTGGGATGCCCGGCAATCGCTACGAGCGTGCATGTTCCTTGAAACCGAAACTAGCGCTGAGTTTCCGGGGCCTGCTTCAACTGTGACCATTTAATACATGTTTCACACAGGCACTTCTGAAAGACCAAACACCGCGACTCTGTCGACTCAATTGAGTTGTCGCGTTGCTACATGGCAGTTTTGAATAGCCGTTGAGTGGTTCAGACGTTTCTTGCAAAAAATTGTGTGATGCTGTGGATCTTTATTTTCGTATTCATGTAACTGAAACTTAAACAACATCAATCCACTTAAAAGCACAAATACAGTTGAAACTCGATTTTACGAAACCCAATTTAACAAACAAATTTGAATTCCCCCCCGCAGATGCCCATAAGCTTAATGCTTTTACAAACTCGAAATAACGAAACAAAGTTTGCTGCCAAACCCAATTTAAGGAAGCATTCCGGAAAAAAAGATGCATATAAAAAGAAGTTTTTCCAAATTTATGGCATCTAGGATGTCTGGCAGTAGGCTGCCAGCGTAGGAGTGGTACAATCGACGCAGCAGAGGCATTCTCGTTTTGGTTCTTACGAAACTACAAAACGAAACCGCACGGAACGACAGACTGCGCATTTCTTTCCAAGCTTTGCGTCAGTTCCACCAGATGGCGGAAGCGGCGGTGGGTGCTTGATCTCGCGTGCAACAGATAGCACCATTGACGCTCTCCTCCGCGACTAATGCGAATGATTAGGATACTGTTGAAACTCCCGTGCCCACACCAAGCCAGGTGATGGATGCTGTCTACCTTCTGAGGCGGTTTGCTGGGGCACACGAGGGTGCTGAGGATGCTTCAATTTCACTGGCCAGCCACAAGAATCATGTGCTCCCGCTGCTCATGAAGCGCATGCAAGCAAAAATCACAAGCTTTTTCACTAGGCAATAAATATGTCGTTCTCTCGATCTTACTAAGTTCCCGATTTACAAAAATAATTCTCGGGTACCGGTGACTTCGTTAAATTGAGGTTCAACTGTATGTCTGTTGTTTTAGTTTAATTATTTCCAATAAGTTGTTTATTTATAGTTATGAATACATATTTAGTGTTTTAGTTGTTGAGCAGCGAAACTGTGGCGAGCGAGAGACGACGTGATGAAGACAACCATGTGCTGTTCTTGAGAGCATGTGCAGCTCGCACATTTCATGTGGCTAAAATACTTTCTTAAATACTTCACAACGATCACATCTACTGCTTTTGAAATATACTGGTTAGATTCCTTTTTTTTTTTTTTAATTGTGAGTGCAAGCACACTACGTACAAAAGGCCACATTCGCACTGTTATTAGTTCCACTGCTCAATGGCGATCGAGATTTTAATAGTGTTGTGGGGTGCTCCGTTGACTCGATAGACTATTTTTACTCGGCAGCATTTGAAACATCCTGTGTAGCGGCTCGCACTTAACCATTGAGTCAACAGACCATCAGCTGGAAGGCCTTCCAAACGCCCGTGTGACATGGGTATTAATCAACCAGTGCCACTCACTGCACTTTTGAGATATTGCAAAGTAGCCCAAGATTGAACAATATTGTTGTGAGTGTCAACCAATTTGTAAAATTTGTCAGTAAAGCGCATACATCACGTCTACTGCAAGAAGACGACAAAAACGAGTGATTTATGATGACAGCAAGAGAGACCATATTACTAAATGTATTTTTTTAATGAATGCATTATCCAGAAAGACGGAATGAACCTCAGTGTTGCATTGCCGTGCCACCAGAAGGCCACGGCCAACATTGTACCTTCACTGCCAACTCTGAAACACCAGTTGACGCGATGCACACATATTTTCATGCGAAATGGGAGTTGCTTATGCATCACGGAGCAGTTTAATACTGGGCAGAAACCATTTTCAGCATGCGATATATATGCGTGCACATATCATGTGATAGACAACAAACATAAGCCACGGGAAGCTGATGCTCGAGTTCACCCACCTTTGTTGGTACACGGTCCCCAAGAAGCAAGGCCACTGTATTGTCTTTCCAGCCTACCATGCTGCTGGTGCTGCAACTGAAAGGGTGCAAAAGAAACCTCTATATAGTATGATGAACACTTATAAACAAAGCAAAACTTATCTCTGACAACTAACGCACTACTGCATCATGCTACTGGTGCAATTTAAAAGGTTCGAATACAATGCGAAAAATGTGGGAAGACTAAAGACAGAGACAACACATGCACTAATTCAGATGTTGCACATAAAAAAATCTATATATATATTTCCACCTTCTGGCATACTTTTTGCACATGCTTTAACGTCTTCACACCCAAAGGTGTAGGCAAAAAAAAAAAAAAAGAGAGATGTAGTTTCCAAAATCTCATTTCACGTGGTTCACCCCGTGGAACAGAAAAAGCATTGCGAAAAATTTCATTTTCAAAGGGTAAAAATGGGTGTCCAAAAAAGGGAACATTAGCTGCAAATATGGCAAAAAACACCACTGATACATGCAAATTCTGGGGTTCAGTGATTCAAATAATTTTTAAATAATTCCTAAACAGCAATAGCATAACTTCTGTTCACACTACTTTGTATGCAAGAGAAATATGAACTGCAACACTTTAAGTAGTGAGGCCTAAGCAGCTGCGAGCTGTGCAATCTGCCCACTAACGTTTCGTTTTGTTTGCACACCAGGCAATAATGTTGATTTCCGTGGCCCACCCTGGCGGTATGGGTGACGGACACCTGGGGCAATGAAGGAGCGAGTTTTCAATGACACTGAGCAATTAGCTTTTGTATAATTTGCTCAGAAAGGCCCTGAAACACATTTCCAAGTAATCATAGAATGGCTTCATTAAAACAGTTTATTGCCTCACGAATCAACTGCCACAATTTTTCAAGTCCTTCCAGTACGAGCAGAGTTACAGAGATTTGTCGCACGCATCAAGCGCTCTCTCTCCTTTCATACCAGCGAGTGAACAGAAAGCTACGCAGAGGGCAGATGACAAGGCGGCAAGATGACGTGTCCATCCATCAATGCACGTCATTACCTTGAGCACTTTTGTTGTCTTTTTTTTCTTCAAAAGAGTGCCCTACTCCCATTGTAATCACCAGCGCACAAGCGGGCACATGGCAGCATCCTGCAGCAGCCGCAGTAGCTATGCAGTTCACGACGCTGAAATCGTCCAATGGCCGTGGACTTTGGGTTTATCATGCGGCCATTTGGGTTCATGGCATCATTTGTCGGGACAAGAGTGAGCAATTTCTAACTGACTTGAAAAATTCATTGAATATTCCAGGCTGCAAGCTGTTAATGTTTGGCTCACATGTTCTCAGGAGCCTAGACTACCAATCAGCAGCTTTTGTTGACCATGCAGCAAAAGTAGCGCGGGCCCCTTTAAGAAGTCATGTCCATGAACGTGGATGCAGGTAGAGAAGAGGTTGAAGAAGTACTGATATAAAATTTTGTAGGTGAGATAACTTGTGGGCTAGATTTGTGGGGACACACATGCATCATCTATGAAATATCAACAGATAATTGAGCCTAGAACATAACTAAAATCAATTTTAAAGTGCACGTCACGCCACTGCACCGGAAACCGCTCCTTTGGTTTTCGTGTAAACAACCAACCGCCACCTACATCACAAGTCTGTGCTGCCACGATCCTCACGAGTACTGTCTCCTAGCAGACCTCTTCAATGGAATGAGGGGGGCAGACTTGCACAGGAGTACAAAGGCAGACGTCCTTGCCTGGACAGTGAATTTATGGGGAGTCAAGCATATTTACAGCCCCTCAGGGAGCCGTTTGCTTGAAAAGAGTTTTCCATGCGGTGCACTTGCGAACGCGGTTTTCTGTGCTCACGTAGCCAGCTATGTTTACACGAAAACCATTCTAGCTGCCACCTCACTCGAAGCTCTTTGAAACTGAACCTGCGACTGCGCGCTATAAAACCGCCTCTAAAGAATTAACCATCAGGCGCTTGAGCCCACGAGGTTTCCAGCCATGATAAGTGGGTCGTTGGCTACTTATTGCAACAGAAACGGGGAGATGGCTGGCTTGAGCAGGGGAAACGTCGCCGCTCCCAATTCATGGCAGCGACCCGGGCGCTCATCGCGGCGCTGCACAGGAGAGAGAATAAGGCGCGCGCGCTCCGTCATTTTCATACCGCGGAACTACCGTGGCGCCCCCCAGCGGAGTATGCAGCTGTCGCACCACCTGTCTTGTGCGCCGCTCCGTAGCGTAGATGATTCCCAGAGGAGAGGACGGGGGGGGGACTGTAGGAGAGGAGAGAGAGGGAGAGGGGATGCGCATGTGTTGTGGGGGGTGTGGAACGCGGGCACCACTCCATAGAGGAGAGCATTCCTATAGGAGAGAGAGGGGAGCGTAGGAGAGGACGCGCATGCGCTGTGGGGGGTGTGTGACGTGGGAAGGAGGGACGGACAAAGTTCCTGCAAGCACAAGGAATGAAGTCAACCGGACGCGAGCGCCGCTCCATAGAGTGGAGGATTCCTAGAGGAGAGAAAGGTGGGGGAGCATAGGAGAGGAGAGAGAGGGGGGTGTGGGACGCGGGAACAAGGGACGGACGAAGCTCCCGCAAGCATATGCATGCAAGATCAAGGAATGGAGTCAACGTGGGCGACAGACACCACCAGTGGTGCGCGTTATTCTTTGCTTGCACCCACCACCTGCCTAGCCATTGCTAAGTAGCCACTCTGTGCTCTCGGCCATCACTCTTGTGACTGTAATGGTGGTTGACGGCCTTGTATGCACTACAGTGTTCTGGTTCGTATAGTGGCTGCTTCCCTACTTCATGAAAGTGACCGGACGCAGGACGCGGGACGTCGGACGCGGGACACGGGAAGGACGGACACAGCCCCGAGCATAAGATGCTTCGCATCTAAAAACAAGATGTAAAATTTTGGTGTTAGTACTCCTTTAAAGGTAAAGAAGCAAAGCAGGTCAAATCAGGGCACACGCATTTGGGCAAACTGGTGTGGTCTCTCACTTTATCTGTGCACCCATGTTGAGGTCGTGGAAGAAGATGTTCATGCCGTTGGTGACCTTCCATGCCATGACGAGGGTGATTAGGGCCATCACACCACTCAGCAAGGATGCTGGTGCCACTATCTTCCACACGTGCACGATGCTGAGCCAGGCGCGTAACACGTTGGTGACAAGGAGAACGATCGAAAGAAACAAAATTCAGAGTTAGACAGCGCTGACAACACAGCAATACTTTTGTTCAACATAAAAACAATCCCAATACTGGAATATAGACAAATGCTTGGTTTTTAAAATGTCTGGCTAAATTTAACCCTCCAAACATACAATACTATGACTTGAAAAATTACCTGACTGAACCCTATGATACGTGATGCCTCACTGTGAAAAGTTGCAGAATTGTGCCTCCTACTGTGACAGAAAGAATACAAATAATAAAATAAATTATTAAGGAATAGCTTACTGCTCTCTGATATTAGAGTACTTGTCCTTCATTCAGGCCATACTTAACACATCACAATCATAACAAAAGTTAAAGAAGTCAGTCATTCTACATTCTATACACTTTTATAGGCTGACATTTGTAGTAATTCTGCCAACTAAATGTAGATATGCTGCAACTTTCTGTATTTATTCACCTAGCTGAATAAAATAGTACAAAAAAGAGCAGATATTAACAGGAGGAAGTGATAGTGAGGGCCTTTCACATTAAGGTTATATGATGGCACAATTTTGCAATCACAGGTGCTCTAATCTGTTTTGATAAGGCCATGTGCTCATAGCAATCACACTGCATTTGCACATAATCAGTTCTCATTGGCCACTTAATAACAACCCTTTGCAAGCTTTAAATGCACAGCATTCCATCTACACAACAAGATATTCACACATAGTTGACAGTAGTCACAGTGGCAACGACGCAGACGAGTACAATTCATCGTGCACTGCATGTAAACAAGACAGATGGATACCACAGAAGACACCAGAACATGGAGGCTAGTTGGACACAAATGTGGACGTAAACATTGATCTATAAGTTCTTGCCCCTCCTTACGTTTCATTCAAATGAGGAATTCTCACTGTTCTGAAGCACCTAATTGTCGAATGAGCACTCGGATCAAAAACACAGGTATTGCAACTCCAAATATGTGTGTGTGTGTGTGTCTGTATGATACACCTCAACATCAGTGAAAATTTTCTCTGCAAGTATTCAAGTGGAGAAGCAGTGAATGATATGATCCATTCCAGAATTTCCATTCCTATATTAATTAACATAACTTACTGCTGAGATCAGTGCATTTTTCATTGATACTAAGTGCAGATTATATATGTCTTGATAATGGGTATCTACAATCCTCCTTTGTCGTGAGTGGCTTCACTGCCTGTTAAGGAGTACTGCTGCCTTTTCAAGCTGTTGTTTATCCTAAGAGGTGCAGCACATAACGCTCCGAGCTAAAATGTCCAGAAATATTTAAACCTTAATGGTATTGCAGGAAAGAGCACGCTGCACAAAAGTGAAACAATCCGAAACAGTTAACGAAAAATGTGAGCCTGCTTGGACTGAAAGAGCAGATACAACATCTAAGTTTGCAAGCAAAACTAAAGTTTTGCGAACTGATCCCTATGCTCGGCGACAACTTATCTTGACATTGGAGTGAAAGCTACAGAGGTGGGGCTTCTACACATTCGTGTTGCTCCGCAAGTAGTACGGCAGCTTGCGGCTGATTTCGGTTTTGCTTGCTGGTGTCGTTAATGCATTTAGAAAATTACATAGACAAAAATGTGAATGGGAGACACATTTCGGTGGCTTAGCGTACATTTTAGTGTTATATAAAGAGTATATTTTTCTTGGAGAACCAAACAGCGCGTTTGCGGCCACACATTGACCCACTACATCATGGATGCCATGTTTACTTTGGCAAAATGGGTGTGCTGTAAAGGTGGTGCTAAGAAATGGAAAGGAAAGCATTCCTGCAAAGTAAACAATAACAGTATTTTACCTACGACTTGCCACAAATGTATGAGTCTCAAAATAAATAAAGCAGTATTTTTTCTGCAAGACAAATGGGAAAATTCTCAGTAAACTTAAGTACTATTTTTTTTTTGTGGCAGTTAGCATGCGCTTTGGTTGTGTGGCTTCCACAGTGCAGTCAAGAGAACTTGTTGCCGAGTGTAGTAAGCCATGTATCATTAATATCATATGGTTCATACTGGTCCACAAAGAAATCAATGTTAGCTAAGAAATGCTCTATGAATGCTCTAACGAGTCTCCTTGCTTTATGGCTCATCTTAGCAACAAATAGCTCAGTTTTCGCCAATGCTGCTCAAGGTTATTTGATGTTAAAGCTAGGCACAAATACCAATAAAACATGGACTATCATACACGAGTAACCAGGATGCAAGCTGGTGTATTAATCCCCCACTAACTTTTTAGCAAATGATGTCAAACTCCATAACTCAAATCGGGCTTGCAAGAAACTGCAATGATCACAATTGTCTGCTCATCGGTCACGACACAGCTGCATTGTATTTTTGAGTGCCTCCAAAACTTAACCCTTTCAGGCGCTACCTACAAAAAACTGCCTGCAAATGCATCAAATTTACACAACATCCTTCCAAAGGAATTCAGTATTCATTTGCAACAAAAATAATATCATAATACTCTTATCTGCATGTTTTATAGTAATTAATCTTCACTGAATTATAATTACATATCTATTTATCCTGAAGTCATTCGTGTTCTGTTTTTGTATAAATAAAATCAAATCTCACGTAAAAAATAAAGTGCAATTTGGTTTTCGGTTGTGTTCATTTCAAGGAAAGAAAAATTATACTTCTGACGTTAGAGAAAAGCGGCATGTCAAACTACTTATTGAACACGGTGGTGCCTTCAGCAAAATGATCAAGCACAAGACTACACTGCGAAATTAAGTTAAATGAAGACGCATTACTAGTCAGGGCGTTCAATTCTCCTAAGCCTCAATGCATCTTGCTCTTTCTTAGCGACTAGTCGACACAACTTGCACAAACGTGTTGTGTACGCAATTCTATACAAAGCGCCTCAAAGGGTTAAACAGCACAACTGGGTTTTAAGGTAGTGCTATCAGCTTGGTAACAAAGGGAACGCAAGACGATCTCACAAAATAATTAAGCACTACCCTGATAAAAAAGGGAGCTACAAAAATAAAGGGTGCCAGTGCTTAGGCATTGATGCCTAATGAAGAAAAAAAATCAGTGGCTTGGCTGTGCAACCTTGGAAAAAGAGAAAACAACAGAAATTATAGTACAAATACAACTTGCACATTTGAAGTGCATAAAGCTGTGGAAGTATCTAAGGCTACAAGGGCAGTTTAATGAAAGAAGCAAGCAGGGGACAGAAAACATGCGTTGTTAAACAAAAATAGAGAGGAGAAAATTGCGGTGGAAGCTACATAAAGCAAAACGAGGGACAAAATAAGGGACGGTGAAAGTGCTGGAGGCTCAATGCAGCATGCTATTCTTTCCCCCCTGTGACCTCCAGGAAAGCAGGCAATAAGTGAACATTCCGGTCTCCGGTGTTACCTCGTCATCATGTGGCCATTTAGTGTGTAAGTTTCGCTGAAAGGAAAGGGGAAAATTTAGATTTTCTTTAGCATCAAACGTCAGCAACACAAATCATTGAACAGCAGCTAAAGAGCAGGGAACACTTGGGAGGAAACGTAATACAGTAAAAGCTCGTTAATTTGAACCCGGAGGGAACTATGAAATTGTTCGAATTAGTGGGCGGACGCTAGAATGAACGGATATCATGCCACACTGCATGGGAAGTACCCAGGGAAGCCACCGCCGGACTTGTTATAGCGAATTGGGCGCTACTACTTGTTTGCAAGTGATTTCGTAAATTGAGTTCACGTTGCAAAAAGCACCGACATGCATTCGTGTGTGTAGTTAGCCTGTATGTATATATCACGATATTTATGCTCCAAAACATGTTTATTTAAAATGGCAGAGTTAACGCAATCAAAATTAAAAGTAATCAATAATTTGTACTTGCTCACGTTTCTTCTGGTGCGATTCCATGAGTATCATTTGTAGCTAGCCCAAAAGCTCCAGCGCAGCATCTGAATTCTCATCTTCTGAGAAATGTTGCTGTTTCGTTGTTTTGCATCTTTAATAAATTTGGTTTGCTTTGGCTCTGCAACACATTGTGATCACTCTGGGCTGACTTCTGCAAGGAGCAATGAAAACCAGGGGCTGCCTGTTCGAATTAAGCGCAGTGGATACCAACGCATTCAGATTATTGGGAGTCCCCCCCGCCCCATAGAAATACACAGGGCTGTGCCGAAAGCAAGGCGTCAGTTCAAATTAGCCGAGTTCAAATTAACGAGCTTTTACTGTATAATAATAATTCTTGGGGTTTTAGGTCCCAAAACTGCGATGTTATTAACTTGGGAGAAAAAACTGCTACAACAGCAGAGCAGTTACGCAACCTGCTCATGAGCCTAGGGTCAACGGTTAGACTAGCAGTAGTGGCCTACATGTAGGCAAGTGAGTAATGCAGTAAAAGATCATGCACGTAAGTAGAAAAAACTTGGACAGTCAAGGATGTAGAAAAAAAGTAAACGTTCGAGATGTAGAAAAAAAGTAAACGTTCAAGAATAATCCACAAAAGTGACTGGATCAAATCCTGGCCACGGCGGTTGCATTTTCGATGGAAACGAAAATGCTGGAGGCCCATTTGCTCATATTTAGATGCGTGTTAAAGAACCCCAGGTGGTTGAAATTTCCGAAGCCCTCCAGTACAACGTCCTTCGTAATCGTATCGTAATTTTGGGATGTTAAATCCAAAGATTTATTATACAAACTATAATCCGCAGCCACCCAGTATTCTTTTTTCAAGAGCTTTCTCTCTTATCTCAGTGTTTCTTTGCTGAAATCAACAGATAATCAACTAAGAAATCACATCCCCCTAAAAAGTTTGTCTGTACTAATAAATCTGACCAAAGGATATGACCACTTGAATGTGAAAATTCTGCTGTAGGATGCTTCCCTCACATGTTAAAGAAACATATGTTGCTTGAATTAATCAGGTTCCTCTAATTTGTTCATCATCAGCTAAGTGGTTTTGAGACATTAAATCTAATAATTTGATATTACTTCACATTTTGTTTGTACAACATGCAAGTCACTTGCTAATCAGCAGCTTTTTGTTTCCTTCCAAGCGCTCCTTGCTCTGTGGTCACAGCAACTGAGGGACACAAGAAAAAAAAACCATCAAATTGAGTGACATTATGAAATAATACTTCGTGCGATAAAGTATCGAAGGGTAACCGCTGACAGTCAAAAGAGGATAAGCTTGCTCTAATATTTCTGCTGAGCTGGCGAAGATCCTCTTGATACAGTGTTTCACCAAATATGAAAGATGTCACATATTAAGAGTGACCAAATATAATGCATAGTGGCCTTAAACTTGAAGCTGTCACAAGTGCAGTAAGCTTTACCATTACAGCTTTTCCACGTCTATAGTAATATTTTCTGAAGTCATCTGAACAGATGTGCTAGAGCTTGCATTTCGTCTGTCATTCTGTCAAGCCGTTTTTTGCTTAGTGCTACAACTGTCTTCAGTAGTTTTTATGCTTACCATCGCTGTATCCAGCACATTTAGGCTGTTTGGAAACTGCAGAACGGAATGAACTAGTTTTTTTCTCTGACCTACATTCACAAAGAACAAAGCCGATTAAGGCAAAACCAACTCGTACAACACAGCGCCGTGGCAAAAGATAGGCTCTCTGCTCCATCTACCACAGTTTGTTATTCGTCCACCTTGTATACAAAAAAAAAAGAAAAAACGGTTCCATCCCCAGGGCCGTGCTTTCCAGTACATACCGTGCTCGCTGCAATGACAGGTGTGTCATATCTGTGCGGCCGTAGGCGTATGGCTGCGCTTGGACAACAGCAACTAGAGGTCCTGATGTACATCGACCGTAAACAAACTACGCTACTGCGCAACCTTTCACTAGGTGTATGGTGTGCATTACTAAAGTAAAACAGCGATCTCAAACATGGAAGTTTAACATTGGTGCATGAATTACTTGGTATATTAGCATTAATTTCTTCACAAATCAGAGGAATCATTGATTTTTGACATCGAACTGAATGTGTGACGTTTTCGAATATTTCCTGCCACTTGTATAACTCCCAAGTCTCGTCAGAACAGAACTCCATTGCCATATTGCGGCACGCTTTAGTCATTCAACAGTTTCATCGAGTGCTTTTAGGTCTTAATTTGTTTGACAGCCTCTAAGAGCCTACTTCTTCTGTATTTCGTAAAAACGAGCTTTTTTTATCGAGCTATGACACCCAAGTTCTTTCCCAACGTCCTTTGAGACGTAGCTAAATTCGAGACAATCACTTTCGGAGATATTACTTTTGATGCGTGCTGATTTGCTAATTGTGGACAGGTGAGCAAGTAACCACTTCAATCATTGGACATGCGAGATTCTACGACATGCAAAGCGACACTATCGCTGAAAGTGGTCACCTAAGAATACAAAGTTTAAGGACTCAAGCGTAATAGCAGTTGTGAGCAGCAATTGATAACATGTTACCAGTAACCACATGCCCTTTTTTGTGTAACTTACACCTACAGCACATGACATTTTCATTTGAGTAACCTGTCAGAGCAACGCTGCTCCCTTTTACAAGCAACGGCAACAGTAGCTTAAACGCATATAGCTGCGTAAACAAATTATAAAATTTTGACAAGCAAGAAAAAAAGTGAAAAAAGAAACAGGAGCGGATAACACTGATACATATATATGTCAGAGGAATAAGATTATTCTTTTTTGCCTTCAGTAGCAATAAAAGTTGTCGTTCGTATGTGTGGAATTTTATTGGCTGTTTTTTACGGCAACGGAAATGAGTAATAGGCGGTTATAAAATAGGGTACTCAAAGGCAGCGTTTGTTGCGTATGTCACGCTATTTTCGGCACTTAACGTAGATACCCGGGAGGTTACCGTATGACGCATGCGCATTGGCGACAAACGCTAACGCAGAGCTTTGCGTTAGCGTTTGTCGCCACTGCGCATGCGTCATACGCTATCATCTCGGGTACCGACGTTAAGTGACCGGAATAGCGTACGTACGCAACGAATGCTATCTTTGCGTACCCTATTATAAAACTGCCGATAAGCAATCGGCAGTGACAAGTTACTTTGTCGTGATTGTGAATAGCGTTACTACTCGGTTCCAGGTGATGCTATCACTTTCTGCTGGTGACGCTGGTGACGTGCACCGTGACTGCGCGATTACTCACCTGTCATGCAGCTGAGATCCGCGGCTAGGCGCGCACATGACGAAAAACCACACGGCGACGATGCTGTAAACGAAAGAGGCGAGCAGAGCGAAGGTGACGTAGTTGCACAGCGTGTCGCTGCTCCACTCGATGCGGGTGTAGTCGATCTGGCACTTTCCCGTGGCGGTGTCCACGTCTATCCACGGTTTCGTAAACAGCAGGCACTTGTCCACCGTGGTGTGAAGCCTGGCGTTCATTTTGCGGTAGCACACGAGAGCAGCGATGGAGGTTCCCATCGCCAACAGGTAGGCGACTACGTGCGTGGCTCGCCAGCCAGTGCCGCTACGCTGATGTTCGGGCATCGTCGAAGCCTTTGCCGCCTACACCGCACGAAATCCAAAGTGATCGACGACAATCACGGGATGTAAACACACCTGCAGCTGGGCGAGCCCGACACTCCCGACACCGCGTTGAAAGCTGCCATCACAGCTGACGGCGGACTGGATCGGATTGGATCGGTGTTGGATATGCAACAGGTATTCCATCAAATTCGGCCTTGTCCACGGAGGAAGGAATAACTCAGGAGAGGGCATGCCCAGCATACGCAAAAAGTGTGGAGGAAATGACGTCATGGCGGCCATATCCACTGGGCACAATGGCGGCGTTGCTATGGTTACGTGTTGTGCAGTGTAGCTGGCGTAGCGGCGGCGGCAAAGGCGGCGGCATGTGCGTGTGTGCCTCCGTAGGTCTCGTACTCAACCGCGGCGGACGATATCCATGCTTTGTGCCGCGTTGTTAGCTACGCAGTGCTCTTCCGGCGATTATTGTACCTAGCAACGTTTACAAGACCTGTTGTTAGCCACGGGGCCTCAATAGTGCGTGAAAGGATCGCGTATATTCACGTGCCGTGCAGCGCGGGATGACGCCGATGAAGTATTCGATGTGCTCAGCAAAATCGGGTTCAGGCACCGTGACAAAACGGAACCACGACGAACGCCTTGCAGGTCAGTGACAGTTGTGCAGTGTTCCTGCTTGTGACAACGGACGAAACGTTTGTACTCGGCTAGACGAAATCAGGACACCATGTGCACATGTAGTTTCGTGTTCGATATGTGTACAGTAAGAACTTGCTTGTGCGCATTAAAATACCTTTTCTGTTTTGCTTGCTATGCTCGCCCCTAGCAGTGTGCTCTCGGCGTTACAACAACCGCGTTCAAGTGTCACTCGTACACGCACCGTGCACAAGGTCGACCACCGCGGTTGCACAATGCTGACGCCGGTGAGCGTTTACGTGGAACCCGAGCACGGTGGCCGGGCGCCGCTTGGGAAACGGAATGCAACCATAGAAGGCGGCGCACGGCCGATCGTGTTGTCCGTACAGTGCGTGAATATATGTCGTGAAAAGATTGACAGCATACTCGCCGTAGTCAGTGCATCTAGCATGGCGATCTCTTGTGTTTGCTTCGTTGTCGACGAGCTCTTACTCGCTGTTATTACTCGGACGAAATGATTTCGCCAACTGTATCGCGCTTGCCCACCGTTTTAAGTCCCGTTCCGTTGGTTTCGGATAGCCTCAACACGCGTGCCGTGCAGCCCACGTGGTTTTCGAGCCGGAGAGGGAAACGCGCCTTCTACTTCGCTTGTCACATGTAAACAAGAGAGGAGCATCTGCCCAGTCAATATGGCCGACTTCCGGCTTCACCACGGCTTCACAGAGAGTGACGTCAGGGCCTCTCCTGAGTTATTCCTTCCTCCGTGGCCTTGTCAAATTTTGCCATTGGTCAACCCTGATTGGCTCAGATGCCTGCTACGGCCTCTCTGATTGGCTTAAAATGCCACAATTACAAAACCAGACAGTGTACAAAAAACACTCCAAAATAGCACTGTGGTTCCTGGTAAATTCTGGCGACCATGACATCCGCGATTGCGTCGCATGATTGAATCGCGGACGCAATGCAAAAGAGCTTGTGGTACAGAAACTATGATATTACCCCAATTTCTGACTCTCTAGCACTGTGGTCTCTAGTGCCAATGTGGTGCGAACTATAGTTCTTGCTCGAACACCATTCGGAAAACGCTATTTCGTCACAAATTTAGTTCATAAATGGCGTTTTCTAAAAGATGCTCTTGTATACAGAAGCGGGTCTTCGAGGCCCGCTTTTGTATTTTATGCAATTTGTTGTTGATGCTTGTTCAACGACTTTTGTGTAACCGTGGTTCTGTTGTAAAGA
The DNA here is from genome assembly GCA_030522465.1 of Rhipicephalus appendiculatus. Lineage (NCBI taxonomy): Eukaryota > Metazoa > Arthropoda > Arachnida > Ixodida > Ixodidae > Rhipicephalus > Rhipicephalus appendiculatus. Next base: position 39,270 of record JALIZH010027676.1, read on the forward strand.
ATTCCTTTCGGCGCGTGCGAAATGCATTGCCTTCGAGATTCCAGCTTAATGTTTGAAGGAAACAATCTCGGAGGCGTTAGCGGAAATCTTGAAAAACTAAAACGCGTGTTAGAAATTCGGCACTACACGAGCGCACTTCTCATGAGGATGGCAGCTTGTGGACCAGAAATTCAGCACATTTGACTAATTAAGCGCTAAATTCTGATGAGAACACATGTTCGAGAGAAGAGCGCTTCGAGCCCATCATCGAGCTTGAAGCCGCGTCAGAGCTTGTTGAGATTTGTCAGCGCAAGTAGAAGTAGAGGTAGAAAAAACTTTATTAGACACAGAAACTGGACAGGCTCATACCTCAGTGCGCCGCAGCGACTATCTGGGTGAAAAACGGAGTTTGTCCGGCAAGGTGGGGCCCCCCATTCCAACGCACAACTTTTTAATGTGAAGCATTTCTTTGGATACTGCAGACATTGTAGATAGATACGCTCAAAGTACTTTGAGCGTTTCTATCTACGTATCTATCTATCCATCTAGCCGCCTACTTCTGGGTGCTCTCGTGATCACCTCCTTAACTTGGGGTAGACCAAAATTAGTATGGGAGGGTAAGAGAGTTTGGCTATTATGACTATCTGGTCATGACGTGAATAATGTGAAAATCCCGTCGCGTACGACGTCAAACCCTTTCTTCTAGACACATGTGGCACATACCCGGCCGCAGTATGCGGGTATGCGCCACAGGTGTTGGACTGTTTATACCGATCGAGGGACGGCGAGAACAGAGATTGGGAATTTAATTTAAATGCGAGAGCGTTAAGAAAAATCGACATCGGCAATGTTTACCGACGAATGCAAAGAATATATATTATGGTCCCAGCAGGAATCGAACCCAATCATTCTGCTTGGCAATCAAGTATTCTACCACAGAGCCACGCCAGGTGTCGGAACTCCTTTGGAAAAAGACCCTATGCAGGCGTTATGTTGGCGAAACGGGAATTTTGGTTGCAGTGCCGCTCATCAAATTTTATAAACATTACCTATGTACTCCAATGATAGAGGCGTCACGTCGAGTTAATGCGAATTGTAGTTAAGCGACATCCCCTGAAGTTGGTCTACGTAGCACTACCTAGGCCTACCATCCTCGCAAGCAAAAGCGCTACAATTCAGCTTGCCGCTTCTGGTGTTGGTAATACCTATGTTGCTCTTGGCATTGTTACGCAACTGTAAAGAACTGGTTATATGACACATGTGACGGTTTGCTCTATCTAGCAGAACTTTGGCTTGGGGCGAGCTGGTTCATGGTCAAACTTTTTGGGGGGTGCATTGATAAGGAACACACGGACAGAGACACATAGTAGACACCATGGGCGCTGACTTACAACTAAAGTTTAGTTGTAAGGCAGCGCCCGTGGTGTCTACTATATATGTGTCTCTGTACGTGTGTTCCTTAACGCTGCCCCCCCCCCTCCCCCCCCAAAAAAAAAAGTTTGTGGTATCTGTCACATAAACCGTTGCATATGGAAAGCAACCACCACAGCATACGGCACCATCCAATATATATTTGAAACTTTGAAACTTTATTTATTTCAACATTCGGGATGCTGAGGGCCGTGGTCAAAAAGCCTCTAAGTCTAATGGGCTTGACTGGGACCACGACCCCTTACAAATGGGCGGCATAGGCACCATCGTTACTACAAGGAAAGTGTACAAACTGAGAAAACAATCTTAGCGACAGTTTCTACAAGTCTAATAAAGCACAAAAATTGAAATATAATGAACTCAGAGGATAAAACTGAGAAACATACAAAGGATCGTAATGATTTCCTTATACGTCCGAAATCATTGAGTGTGTAACGATGCAAGAAATACAGTATTAGCACCAAAGTCAGATTTGGGCATGTGTCCATACGCTTACTATATTTGCAATCAAAACACGTAAAGGCAGATGTGCAAGGGAAAAAAATAATGCTTGAGAAACACAGAAAATTTGTAGCACTATCCAGGCCGTTCTGCTAGATAGAGCAAACCGTCACATGTTTCATATAACCAGTTCTTTACAGTTGCGTAACAATGCCAAGAGCAACATAGGTATTATGTTTATAGGTAAGGGAGCCGCCGACTGTCAAGTCATTTGGTGCGTGCATGAGTGCGGCGTGCAGCCTCGTCAAAATAAAACAGGGGCCTTGACTAGGGCACCCAAAATTTTCAACGCGATAGGTTCGAGTCGAAGAAAAACCCGTCTCTGGCAAAATTAAAAAGAAAATCGCATGATTTTTACTCAATGTTTCAAGAAAAAAGTTCGTGAAATCTTGTTTCGCAAGAAATTTTGTTCGTTAGTTCAAGTTGATGAAAAAATGAACCCTATAGGTATTTTCCGGGGAGTGGAAATGTCTTCGTTAGATCAGGAACTTCGTAAAGTTGGGATTCGTTAGCTCGAGGTTGAACTGTATTTTCTCTCGGCTTGGTCTTTCAAAAAAATCACATGAAGCTCCTGTATGGGCGCTGCACTCGAGCACCTTCGGATATCCTAAGAGTGCGATGAACCAACGTTCCCTATCACCGGTACAACCCTCCCCCTCCCCCTCCCCCCCCCCCGCCCCCCCACCCCCCCCCCCAAAAAAAGAAAAAGAGACAACAAGCAAAGAGTGAAAGTATCAAGATACAAACGACAACAGGCCGGCGGACAGGGATGGGAGGAAGAGTGACGAAACTGCCGGAGAAAGCCGCTCCCCCGCGGGTGGTGTTCTGAGCCTTAGCCGATAACGAAGACGTCTTGCGGCCTACGTTCTTTCATTTTTCTAGCGCGATAAATAAGTAACAAAGTAACAGCAACGGCAGGCTCGCAGAACTGCTACTACGTCACTTCCTCTACACCAGCGGATTCAAGTTGTCATTTTTGTTTAAAGCCGAAGACACTATAGACGCTTCCCTTGAGTCTGCTATAAAAGGAGAGCCATTCTGGAACGGGCATCAACACTTCCCAAGATCATCACCGAAGACACATCGTCTCCAAGATGAAGGTATGTGTTGGGCCACTTCTTTGAACTAGAGTCTCATTTCACAGTCTTATTGGCATGTTATATATAAAAACGCTGAGAAATTGGTATTAGGTATCGAACCTCATTACTCTTTTATAGCGATGCATTCGGTTTTGCTGCGTCATCGGCACATTAATTTCTCTAATGTTATGAACACGCTACGCTGCCATTCTGTAATTTATTTTTCCCCCTTCACTTTCGTTAGCGTAATGTTTCGCAGTACCGAGGTGGTATACATGAGTTCATTGTCAAGCCTTTCTTTTTTTCTCGAGATGGTACTCAGGGACGAACTTGGTACGCGAGGAAGATACTGCGACATCTCGGAAAATAAAGAAATAGTTATAGAAATCCCACACGCTGTGGGGAATACGGGCTATTGTATTTTGCATGTTGCTGGCTGTCCGGAATTGGGCCCTTGTACCGCGAGGCTCTTGTTCTATAGACCTTTTCACAGACCGTTCCCTGTGCACCACCATAATCCTCTCTGGGCTGGGCTAAATAGGCATGAAATGCACTGCCGAGGCTGTGACGTCAGCTTTTGAACTCCCGTGCGCTAGCCTAGCAAGGCGCTGTTTTTTCTCTCCTGTGAAAAAATCAATATGGCACCCTTATGCATGACATTATCGTTAAGTGGAAAGCCTGATCGATGTGCCGCAGGAACATGCTGTTTTAGAATATCTAGAATATTGCATTTTCTAGACGTAAAATTTATTTTACAACCCTTAACTTCCAATTTGTCTATATGTGGCATAATGGTTCTTGAGTGGAGGTACGGCACAAACCAGGGCCGTACCCAGAAATTGTTTTCGGGGGTGGTGTTTGTGTGTAGAACGGCTAATTTTAGCAACTGGTGGTCGATGTGAAGGCGTGTAAAACTTTAGTATCACCCGAAAAGTTAAAAGATGAAAAAATTTCGGGGGGGGGGGGTGTCAGAACCCCCCTGAACACCCCCCCCTAGTTACGGCCCTGGCACAAACACTGGCCACCCTAGTGCACGTTATGATTTATATTTCATACATAAGGCTACGAATAACGCTAAACTCCAATTGTTGTTAAAACGATGATAAGTACACCAACATGGTGTGAAACACAGCGCTGCCATTTAAGAATGATCAGCACTGTTGTCCGTAAGGAAGATATGCTGTAGAGTGTGATCACAGTGCAATCGTGAGCACGATAATTCTTTCGCATTTATTAACGGTGCATGCATTTTTCGAAAACGCAGACATTCGCCGCCGCTATCTGCGCCCTCCTGGTCTGCAGCGTTTACGCTGACAAGGACGAGAAAGGTTGAAGCGCGTGGTGGCCTCGTGGGCGCTGGTCTCGGAGGCTACGGAGTCGGTGGTGGTCTCGGAGGCGTTGGTCTCGGCGGACATGGCGGAGGCTTCCAGTCCGGCTATGGCAATGCGGCCGGTGCCCAACAGTCTGGATTCCAGCGTGGCGCTGGCGGTTACAACCAGGGGTCAGGAGCATTCGCTGGCGGTGCCTCCAACAGGAACGTGAACGCTTACAATGACAACAAGGGCTACAGCCACAGCTCGGGCTTTTCGTCCTCTGACAGCAACAGATTCGGTGCTGGAAACAAGCAGGGATCATCGGGCTTCCAAGAGGCGCTGCCGGACACCAGGGAGGCTTCGGATCACAGTCATTCGGACACAACGCCGGAACCGGCTACGGTGGTGGATACCTTGGCTAGATGTAAGTACGTCGCCGAAGCTGATGTCGTAATGTCACACATGAGCCGTCACAATACTGTCGAACGCCTTAACAACCAAATCACTTGTATAATAAAGGGCTTCCGGCTTGCTGTAAGAATTATGGTACGGCACATTCACAACAAAGCATCCACTATAAGAACGTGTTTTGAAGATGCCAAACACTTCTGCAAGATGTATTGTCTCTATAAAACACTTATCAGTAAGCGTGAGCGCAGTGATCAAAGTAGGGCATGTGCAGGTTTCTACTTAGGCTACTGCAACGGGGCTTTCAGTCTATGTCAGCAGGTTCCAGACACGACGCCGGAACCGGCTATGGTGGTGGATACTTTGGCTAGGTGTGAGTCACAGAGCACAACATTGTAATGTCGCGTGACCAGCCCAACCGAGACAGAAGCCTTTACAAGAAAAATTCTTTGCAAAGCGAAGCTTCCGGACTATATTATGGCGCAGTACGGAGTATTGACGTAAGCGATGGGCTTGCAGATTTGGACATAGGCTGGCATTGTGCGGGGTTTTCCGTGTTGACAGGATCGAAGCCTCATATTAACCGAGAAAACGATCCCTGGTGATTTGTTTTCCCAGGGTTAGTTCTCATTCGGATAGTAAGAATCTCAGAGTGGCAATTTCGAAATATACATATAAGATCTGTTTTTACCCGTAAACACGTATTGGGAGACCAATAAATGGACATTTTGAAGCTCTTGAGTAGGCTTCTTCATTGCTAAAGTAAAAAAAAAAAACAGAAGAACTGTTCTTGTAATAAACACATTGAGTACTGCGTGGTGCAACAATGTTGTTCCATTCTGTCGAGGAAAATCGAGACTACGATCAAAGATCGGTGGAGCAACCCATTAGGACGCAGGATAGAGTTCACTTAAAAAAAAACAAAAAAATTTCCTTTTAGTCATTCCTTTTTAATCATAATTGTCTTCCTTTTTAAATCACTCATAATGAGCATGCCTATTTAAATGAAACACAGTGAGAAAACGTAGTGGCAAAAATTCGTATTGGCAATGTGAAGATTACCATGCAATATTTATCGTTCTACACACTTCACTGCATGTGCTCAATATTCCCATGATGTAACCACCATTTTTTTTGCCTTTGCAGAGTGTATGCTTGGGAAGGAGAACGTCGATGGCGTATACCTCAGCGAGATCCGAGTCGGAAATAAACAGGCCTTTTCTTCTTGAGGACAAATGTCATTTTTCATGTCTGATATGCCTCATATATATGGTGGTTTTGGGAACTTAAAGCCTGACAATTATTATTAATATACATACTCTATACACATATAATGTTAATATCACACTTTAATAACATAAAAAAACTTCATGCTGTCAGTAAATGTCGGCTGACCAACAGGAATGCAAGTGTGTTTGTGACAACAGACCGCGGGGTACATAGTTGCTGGTGAACACAGTAGATTCTGTCTGTTCTCGAGAATCCTCAGGTGCGTTGCTATGTCTATGTAATGGCACATATAGAGAGTGTTTCAGCTAAATTGAGCCGAGTATTACAAAAGCAAACACACGCGCTACGCGCTTGGAATTGGCCCAGTATTGTGGAGTCGTAATAACACGTCGGGATATATTTCTAATCTGCATAGCTGGGTATTTAACAAATATTGCTTAACTAACTTTTTAATTATAGAAATTCTGTCGAAAAAAATTTTCAGTCCAACAGTTGTAGCGTTTGTAATGAAGCGTCGGTATATTTCATCCATGCTAAGAGAACTGCCACTCCGATGAGCTGGGTAATTAACAAAGATTGATGAATTAAACTCTAAAATAAAAAGTACAATGAAAAAAAAATATTATATTGAGAGGTTGCAACAGTTGTTCATCAAGGACAGATTATTTTATTCACGTTAAGATAGCTACCCTGTTCAGGTAATATTTTTTCAGTTTTTTAGACCGCATGGAAATAAAGAAGTATCATAGGCTCCAGTTAGCTGAAACACTCGGCATTTGCGACTTTAAACGTCCGCTATGATTGTGCTGAAAGCCACATCAATCAGAGACCTTGGTACTGTATTAGGGTCTTGAATTGAGCTGGTTAGTACATGCTATTTCGAACGAAAAAACAGCGCTTAAACAAGACGAAGATGAGAGGACACTAACAAGGCGCCGTGTTTGATTCCTCTCGTCTTCGTCTTGGTCTAGCCCTGCTTCTTCATTAGAAACTTTCATACTCGGCCGCCGGTTTGCCTGCTTTACGTTGTTATCTGACACCTGGTGAGGGTGACCGCTCAAACTTCTGAACTGAATCACCTTTTGCATCCTCTGTGTGCGCTGATATTTCTGGTTGCTAACATGAGAACAATACGGTTTGCCGGCCCGGTCTGGCACAACGACGATCTGTCAGTGCGGGTCCCAGTCGTCAACTCTTCCATCACATGATGTAAATGGCGTCATGGATGCTAGATACAGTCTCGCTCGAGATATCTGGGGAGCTATACTCGATGAGTGTGTGTTTTCATCGAGCGGCCGTGCTAATACATGTGTCCGTTTCGGCGAAGCGCATTCAGTTATTCGAGAAAGCGGCGAGCCGTCACGTCATCGCGCTATTGACCACACTGACGCACAGAACCCGCACAACGCACTTCCAACGTAAGATAAAAGAAAATGAACGAAATCTGCAGTAACAGAACACCTAAACAAAATCGACAAGTCTGTCCTTGCGTGTAAGCGTGTCCCGGGTGCTTGACAAAGATGCAGGGAATGCGTACCGAATTTCAGAGATGTGTTAGGCGGGCGCCGCACAAAACCTAACACGAAGGCAAAAGCGATCATAGAATCGGAGTTGATGCCAAAACTCCGATATTCGCGTGTCCAAAAGCGACTCCTTAAGGCTGCGTTCGCTGCGTTGAAGCGCATTCCGTCTTTCTTATATGTGTTCAGAGTTGTGAAAGCTCCATGAAGTCAAAATGACGCTGCGGAAGAAGAACCAGAAACATTGGGCGCGCTGCTCGCCGAGCTCCAGCCAATCAGCAATGGTCGAAATGGACAGTCAATTAGATGGACATTTCGAGAACAGCTCCCCAGAATCGAGGAAAAAGAGAAGACATTTGCCCTCAAGTACAGTAAAACCATCGTTTATTTACACCTCTTGTGTCTCTGTAGCGAGGCATGAGCCGTCGACGTTCTTTCGCGTCTGAAGCATACATTCTGAAAGAAAAAAAAAGAAAATTGTTATATGCGCGGCGGTTTGTAGTATCCGCCAAAAATTTGGCGTTCTTATAATAATCGGGCGCCTTCATAAAACACAGAGTCACATACTGTTTGAGCGAAGTCGTTCAGTGCGGCAGGTATAAGTTAAAAAGAAGTGTACGAATGTTTCTTCACATTTCTTGGTATGTGTTTCCAAACATTGCAATATCAAGTTATGCAACCAGTTTTCTCACTACGTTATACTTCATACACATTACATAAAGTTCAAAAATACATTTTTTTTCTTTAATATAAATCTATTCTGGACGCTAATGCATAGCACCATCCGTACTTTTGATCTCACGTTTTCTCCGACAAGCGATAACAATAGAATTTCAGCATATACTTTATATTCCTACTGTATGTAAAATTTTGCTTTTTTTCGTCAGCATAAAGAATAAGCTTCTTCAAGTGCTTGATATTCTCCATTGATGGTTCTATTTTGACGTCTTCGGACGAATGAGTATGAGATGTGTAGTGATATGTACGCGCTTGTCCCTGTTTTCCTAAGTTGCTGTGTAGTTACACAAACGTATTTCGAGTTAAATGTATTTTGATGAAGTGCTCGGGACCTTCAGAACACATTGTTACATTGATCGCTTCGTTGGGAGTGTTGCGCATCATAAAGCTGACATTAGGGTCTTTTAGCAAGTTACGGAAATACAGGTACGCAAATACGGTAAGGCAGTACTGTCGCGCTCCTCCTTTCCAGTAACAGTGCGTCCCCAGGACGATAGGTTCCTAGTTAACAATGCGTAGGCTGGCAGGCGACAACGAGGCGTGACAACCCCACAGTAATTTTTGAAAAAGCTTTTGTGTTGTTGGGGTGCCTTCACTGGCACAAGGTCAACGACCGAGAAAGGAGGAGCGCTACGGTAATACCGTAACGTATTTGCGTACCATATTTCCGTAACTTGCTAAAAGACCCTATCATAGCCGTGAACCATTCGTTATACAGGTAATCTTGTGGTAAAGGTGAGGTGATCATGTGACGTTACAAGGCTGCTCTCTGCAACTTACACCTAGCCAAGGTATCCACCACCATAGCCGGTGCCGGCGTTGTGTCCGAATGACTGCGATCCGAAACCTCCCTGGTGTCCGGCAGCACCTCCTTGGTAGCCAGATGATCCCTGCTTGTGTCCGGAGCCGAAGTTCTTGCTGTCAGAGGATGAGAAGCCCGAGCTGTGGCTGTAGCCCCGGTTGTTGTTGTAGGCGTTCACGTTCCTGTTGGAGGCACCGCCGGCAAAACCTGCGGACCCCTGGTTGTGTCCGGCAGCGCCACCCTGGAATCCAGCCTGGTGGCCACCGGCCGCATTTCCGTAGCCGGACTGGAAGCCTCCTCCATATCCGCCGTGACCAATTCCTCCGAGGCCAGCACCGACAAGACCGGGTCCTCCGACACCGACGCCGTAGCCACCGAGACCAGCGCCCACAAGGCCACCACGCGCTTCGACCTTTTCGTCCTTGTCAGCGTAAACGCTGCAGACAAGGAGGGCGCAGACAGCGGCGGCGAATGTCTGCGTTTTCGAAAGATGTATCCGCCATTAATATCTATGACGGAATGATCGTGCTTACGCTTGCGCTGTGTGTCCATGCACGCAGTGCAGCACACTTTCCTTAAAAACAACATTATTCTTAAGCCCTAAGAGTTCTCCCAGGCCGCCTGTATTTTATACGACGTTCCTGTAGTTGACGACATCTTAATGATAGTTTGAATTGAGCAAACATCAATACGGGACGTGCGTGTTGGTTGATATGTTCGGCCACATTTCCTGTCCAAGCTTCACAACAACATTTAGGCTAATATGCTATGTATAGACGAATGAAGAAATGAAAATGAAAATTTTACGTTCAGACAATACATTATTGCTCTTCTGAATCTACGTAAGTCAGTTCCTGTGGCTCATAGTTTTGAACTTCCAAAAGATAATTATACGCCTTAAAGCAGCATGGAAGAAGAGTCTCCCTGTAGAAGGACTTTCTGCTGGACTGCTATAAAATTGGAAAATGGTACAGCATGGTTTCCCTGCGTGGAATCTCCTCACCTAACTTTTGTTGTATTACAAGATGTCTCAGTCTCATTCCACTAAGTTGGTTCTGAGAATCATTCCCAGAAAGCCTTCGCTCCGAACTCGTGCATACGATTTGCAAAATCTGATACTTTCAAAAACGAGGGATTACGAAGATTAAAATAGAAATGGGGTAACGCTGTTAGTAAAATTAGATTTCAATGGAGGAAATATGCTATAGGTCAGAGCGCCTAGATTTACGGTGCACGTTAAAGAAGCCCAGATAATCAAAATTTTCGGAGGCCTCCAATACGGCGTCTTCGGTAATCATGCCATGCTTTTGGGACGTAAAACCCCAACAATTATGCTACAGTTAGACAAATTAATGGGCTAATAAAGCAGCAAACATGAATCCATTGTGATGAAAGATTACAAATTTTCGCCAAATTAACACCAAGCTGCAAATAAACGTCTTGATACAACCTTCCAAGATAACCATCAAATGTAACGCTAGTTCAAACAAGTGGGGGAACACGTACCTTCATGTTGGTGGAGATGTGTGTCTTTTGCGAAGATCTTTGGAAATGCTGATGTCTCCTTCGAGAGCGGCTCTCCTTTTATAGTAGAGTCGAGGGAAGCGACGTGTCTTCGACTTGAAAGAAAAAAAAAACCAACCCAAATCCGCCGGTGTAACGGAACTGACGTGGTAACAATTCTGCGAGCCCGGCGTCGCGGTTATTTACCTGCCGTAGTTGAAAGAACGTAAGCCGCAAGCGGAAAGCGTCGTTATCGGTTAGGACTCTAAACGCCACCCGCGGGGGGAGCGGCTTTCCCCGGGAGTTTCGTCACTTCCCCCCCATCCCTCTTCTCCGGACTGTTGCAGTTTCTATCTCTAAACTTTCACTAGTTGCTGCTTGCTTTTTTTTTGTCGTTGCACCGGTACGGAACGCTGGTTCGTCGCTCTCTTAGGATATCCGAAGGTGGAGTGCTGTGCCCATACGGGAGCTGCGACGTGTCCAAAGGATTGTCTCCTTTTGAATAATCAGAAAGCGAAAAAGAGTAAATAATCTGTTGCGCACATTAGTAATATGACTATTGGATAGATTGGATAGCTTTGGATTTTTGACTATTGGATTTCTTTCTGAGAAATCCGTACGGATTTCCTTGTGGCTTCGTGCTACAAACGGGTTGTTGTCAATTTTCCTTTTATTAACCCTTCCGCCACCTTGCGGGATTGCGCAGAACTCATTTGCATTACTATTGGTGTTTTGCGTCCCAAAGCTATGATTTTATTTTGAGACGCCCTACTGGAGGGCCCCAAAAATTTCGATCACCTGGTGTTCTTTAACCCTCAACGTGTAACCTAAATCTAAGCACTCTGGCCTCAAGGATTTCGCCTCCATGAAAATGCTGCCGCCGTGGCCGGGATTCGATCGCACGACCCTCGGGTCAGTAGTGAAGCACTGTAACCACTATAGACCACCGGGGCAGCCGGGCGCACCAGTAGTTTATAAATGGTATTCAGACCGGCCTAACTGAGTGAGGCTGTGAGGCTTAATTTCTATTGAGAATGGTAATTGTTCGTTTATCGTAGAAAGGGTATATTTCTAACATCAGTATCGCCATCATCATATTGGATGCGCCTAATTCTGGGCGTAGGCCTCTTCCATGTTTCTCCAATCAATCCGGTCATGTGCTTGCTGGGGTCACGTTATCACCGCATCTTCTTAATCGCATGTGCCCTCCCAACTTTCATCTTCGCAATCGCAAGCTTTCCTTATCTTGGAATCCCGGCCGTTACCTTGTCTTCGATAATCGCGCACTGCGCATGCCCATGTCTACTTCTTGATTTCGAGCAAGAAGTCCTTAACTGGTTTGCTCCCGGCACTCCTCTCTTGTGTTCTTGTCCATAAACATGCACTACAGCTGTCCTTCTGCTTACAACCGACTAAACTCCTTGTGTTTCAGCTTGCGTCTTCCTTAATTTCTTTCGGTTGCTCTACCGGGCTCGTCGCATCAACCTCAATGTAAGCTGAACACTTTCCATAAGTACACCTAATTAGACGAGTTGACCGTTACATCCGGATCATGTTTCTGTGTTCGCATATTAAGGACTCCAGGCTTCCACTCCGTAATATTAACAATATCTGGAGTCCTACGTCTCAAAAGCACGATATGATAATGAGGGACACCGTTGAGGAGTGCTAGGAAAATTTCGACCATTTGGTGTTCTTTCATGTACACTGACATCGCACAGTACACGGGCCTCTAGCATTTCGCCTCCATCGAAATGCGACCGCCGCGGCCAGGATCGAAGCCGTGACTTTCGGGTCAGCACCTAATGTTTTCACTCTGTAGGCAAGTGCAAATTATATGTAGCTGTTATAGGTTTCTCTCTGAAGGGATGCCGGTAAACTTTCATTCATCTGTACTGATCCTCGTGGTCCCTCGCTGCCAATCGGAAACAGCTTCCGAGGCTCTTGAATATTAATTTGCTGCATATTGATTTTTAGAGCCACCATGCTTTGCATGGCCAATCAATTCTTTTCCTGAGCTACTCAACAAGGTGATGTTATCAGTAAATTGCAGGTTACTAAAGGAACATATATAAACTGTTATATGTATCTCTTCCCAATGCAGGTCTATAGACCCACCAAGGTGGTCTAGTGGTTATGGTGCTCGACTGTTGACCCGAAGGTCGCCGGATCAAATCCATCAAATACCTGCCGTGGCAGCCGCATTACTGGTTTTACTAGAACTCAAGTCGTTTGATAACCTGTTCTATAAAGTCCCTAAACTCAATTTAATATGACTGAACTGATTTTAGAATCCTGTATAAGACGGTGTCTGCTGCTTTAGACGAAAATTTATATTGAACCGCTAGGACTGCGTCTGCATTCCTTTCAAACAATTGTCGGTAATACAGTAAAAGCTTGTTAATTTGGATTTCACCGGACCCGAAGAACTGTCCGAATCAACAGAATGCCGAATATTTGTAAGTATCACGAAAAGAATAAATAAATGTCTGTTACAACGATGCACTTTCATTTTGTAGAGGCAAACGTAAATCAAGTAAATATTTTGCATAAGGGTAGTGCAAAAGCCGCAATTTTCGTGATTCGACTTAATTTACAATGTGAACGCGGCTCAAGACCCCCGTGTCTTAATCCGAAACGTGTTCTAAATGCGTACTTTATTACATAACAAGAACGGGAATATGGGTGGCGACCCCGCCTTTCTGAAGACCCGCGGCCCTTTACGCGAACGCCGTTTTCGTACCTTTGCGTCACATATTTGCGGCACCTCATGTTAGGTGTGCTCCGGAATTTGTCTGAATTAACCGGGTTGCGGCCAAATATGTCCGAATTAACAAGAGTTTGATATCACTATACAATGCATGTGCTGGCCAGGTCCAGAGAACGCGACCGAATCGTCCGCTTTTACGAATTAACGAGTTTATGTTAACGCAGGTAGCGCAAAAGAACAACGACACAAGCGTGGAACAAGTACACGAGTCGAGAGCTTACTGAGCCTACAGCCTTGTGAGTTAGCTTTCCTTCCGGCTAACATGGCATGTACGCTTGCAGCGTGAAAAAAAGAAAAAATAGTCTCGAGTTTGAGTATGCCTGCCGTATTTCGACGGTCTTCAGCTTATAGCATGTTTGACTGCGTTGCCTGTTGCGTGTATCTTTATCTATCTATCTATCTATCTATCTATCTATCTATCTATCTATCTATCTATCTATCTATCTATCTATCTATCTATCTATCTATCTATCTATCTATCTATCTATCTATCTATCTATCTATCTATCTATCTATCTATCTATCTATCTATCTATCTATCTATCTATCTATCTATCTATCTATCTATCCGCCTACGACTTTGTGCTCTCCTGGCCGTATCGTTAATGGGATTTATACCAAATTTGGTATGGCATAACATGACCGCATGACGAACATAAATGGCTGGTCATATCATGAAAATCATCACTAAATTGTCATGAAAAGTATGATTTACATGCCACGCTCATGGGGCGATCGCGGCCGTTTCGTCAGCTTGATATAGACCAAATTAGGGATGGAGAGACGTGACTGTATGACGAACATAAATGACAAGTGGTAATATGGAAATCATGACGTCATGTGCGACATCACTTGCATGCCACGCTCATGACGCGCTCGCGGCCGTTTCGTTAGCTTGATATACACCAAACTTGGTAATGAGTGACGTGACTGTGTGACGAACATAAATCGCAAGTGGTAATATGGAAATCATGACATGTCATGTGCGACATGACTTGCTTTCCACGCTGATGGCGCGCTCGCGGCCGTTTCGTTAGCTTATACACGAAATTTGGTATTGAGTGACATGACTGTATAACGAACATAAGTGGCAGGTGGTAACATGAAAATCTTGGCATGCATGTCATCTACAACGCTATTTACATGCCACGCTCATGGTGCGCTTGCGTTCAGTTTGCTAGCTTGATATACACCAAAATTGGTATTGCGCGACGTGACTGTATGACGAACATAAATGACAGGTCCGAACATGTAAAACATGACATGCAAATTATGTAAAGCATGATTTGCTCTTTCCTGGCTGCTTCGCATTACATCGGTTCCCACAGTGCGTGGTATCTGCCGGCTTTTTCGTTATAAGAGCTGATGGAGATGTTGTGGTGTCATGACATTCATTGCTGTATCAGTCGTTCTTCATTTGGTCAATGTGGTGTTTTGGTCTTTGATAAATCGGCCTGGATTCTGAGAATAAAATTCTAGTTTGAAGTTAGCGCTCGTCTCGTGTACTGGTTTCTCGCTTGTGTCGTTGTTATTTTGCGCTACCTGCTTTAACATGAATTCTTACAAACTAGCCCAGCTATCCGCTCTCGTAAGGATTAACGAGCGTCGAATTAACGAGATTTTACTGCACGTCCCGCTCTCTTCCTTATCGAATATAACTCTCCACGCATATCTCGTGGTGTGCTGTTCGTTAATTGTTCCAGTACTGTGGTCATGATCACGGTGTACCATATGACGTAAGACAGCTGTTTCTCATTTGTGAGTTTCTTACTTGGCAGTGATTTGTTGTTGAGAATGGCATTACACGAATTCGTTTAATAATGTAAAATAACTTTTACCGGGAAGCTGTACATGGCTATGCGAAAAACTCGTCCGTCCTATATATACGCAAAACTCCTAGCGCCACTGAAATGGGGCAAGTCTCCCTGTGCACCAGTGTTCCACTAAAAATGAAGAAATCGTTCGCTTGTAGAAACGAATGTTCCACGGAAATTGGGAAAATCTCGCTACAGGGGTAGTCACCACTGATCCACTAAAAATAAAGACAACACACGGCCAGCTAACACCAATCAACATTTTCGCACATACGTAGGAAATAATTGAAAATTTATGTAATCGTCGAAATTAACTCAGTGATACGCACCGGATCTGCACGTTTCAAATTCGTTGGCTAATCATCTGTATGGAGGGCTTGCACGGTGATTATTTTTTACTCGTTGGCTGTCGGACAATACCCGCGCATATTTTGCTGCATTTCGGTCGCTCCAGAAATTGCGGCATTCCATTCCATCTTTTTTGTCGAGTATTGTCATTCGGTTAAACTCGCCATTCTCCACAATTGCAGCTTCCGTATTAAATTATAATTATCATTATGTGAGGATCGCTAAACACTTCATTTAGAGCACAGCGACGCTTAATCGGACACCGGGCCCGGTTTTTCCTGTAGACTAAATTACGGGTGTGTTCAGGGGACGCCATATTGGGCTGTCAACCTTGTCGTTTTGTTTCTTGAGCAACTGAACGAACAGCGCTACGGTGGACGTATACACATAAAAACTTTCGGGTTGGTGCATTCGGCATTTCCTGACCTAATCAGTTGACGTCACGAGTTACATATCTAAGCAAATATTCGTTTGACAGACCAAGGTGGCAGTGCCTTTACGTCGTACGCAAAATATTCTATAAATAATCAAGTTACTTTTTTTCCTCTCTAAGCGGTTGGCTCATTAAGTGCTGCGGCACACGATAAGCGGCTTCATTATGACAGAAACCATTGGCCGGAGGGAGCGAAACATCACCGAGTCATGTTTCAAATTTCATGCCCATTCTTTGTCAGTACCTCAGGTGGTCTTCATTGGCTTTTCATTTGAAATGTAGGTGCATCGATGACAACATATCACATGGTACACGTTTACCGGTCAGAATACGGCATTGTGTTGGTTCTGCTGGCTCCGCATCTGGTCGCAACATACTTGTCATGTAGATTCACGACTGCTATACGTCATCCATATTTTGGCACAGCAACCGCAGCAATTAACAGCCTCGAACTACGTTTCCGGTTCGGAAGCATGCGCGGGTATTTCCAGTTGACACCGTGAAAGCAATAGGATGTATTGTATGCTGGCCGGCTCGGCCACTACGAATTTCTTTTATTGAGGACCATATTCTTCAACTGTTTCATCCCATGTGGTCAATGAAGTAATTGGTAAAATATACAGTATTGCTTGATGCATACGAATGCAGAAAACGAAACAAATTCGGTCTCAGGCATAAGAAGGCCACCGTTTATTTCCACCTTTGATGTCCCTGTAGCGAGGTAAAGGCAGTTGACGTTCCTCTCCATGTAATGCATAAACTGTGAAAAAGAGAGAGAGAGAAAAAAATACAATCGTTATACGCAGTGAGATTGTGAACATCCGACATCATTCTTTTTGTTCTTATTTTTTTTTCGGTTCTAATATGAAACACGACCTTATTGAGCAAAACCATGTACTGCATCGTGTGCGAATATAATTACGTAGAAGTGTGGAAATCATTCTAAATCGCCTGGTGCCGGTATTTATCCATTTGTGCCGCTTATTTTCTCACTACATTCATTTCATACCCGTTAAGAAAGGTCTAAAATTCCTTTATATTTCCCAACTGAACTCGCCTCAACATCTGTATGCTTAGTACCACCCGTTACTTGACATTCGTTCTAATTTTCCAAGACAGCATACAATAATAATAATAATTGTTGGGGTTTAACGTCCCAAAGTCACGATATGATTATGAGAGACGCCATAGTAGAAATCTGAAATTTCGACCACCTGGGGTTCTCTAACGTGCACCATAATCGAAGCATACGGGCCTAAAGTTTAATGACTGAGAACAATGCTAATAAAGCCAGGGTGGCGCCAGGATATTTTAGTTTTGGGGGAGGGGGGAACCCCATGACACCTGCTTGCCATGTGGTTGGAAGCGGGGGGACAGGGGAAGCGGGAACTTATGTTTGCTCTTGGGGACTGCACCCCCAGACACCCCCCCCCCCTCTGAACGCCACCCATGGTTACAGCATGCATGCCATGTCCTTCCCACATATAGTTTTCGGTTCTAACACGAGCATGAAGAATAAGTAGCACGGAAAGTCGAGCTAGTTGGTAGGAATGCTTATTTGAATAGCGCAAAAAGACACAGGGACACAGGCCCAATCGTCTTTCTCTCCTGTGTCCCTGTGTCTTTTTGCGCTATTCAAATATGAAGAATAAGCTTGTTCGTGAGTTTCAATGTGCCCTTTAATGGATCTCCGATTCTGACACATTCTAATACGCGAAGTCATATGTCTAGTTCGAAGTCACTACTATGAGAGGCCTACAGTCTTAAAGACAACCCATCCTAGCAGCATAAAGCGCGTTCGAGATATTGTTGTGTCTGACAAAATAAGGCATTGACGTAAAGCGCCATAGTGTTAGACTATGCCCCATGCCGCACACTCCCCCACTGATATCACTACACCTCCGTTCCCTGATAACGGTTTCATATAGTAAAATGCTTTTTAAAGAAGTGCTTAGCACCACCAAACCAATTTGTTATACTGGTTACCTTGTCGTGAACGTCGCGCCCCACAAAGTTGTGAAGAAGCCAGGAACCCGTCATCATACAAGTAATTTCGTTGTAAAAGGCACTCCATTGTATTGTTAAGGCTTATATGTGAAATTACACGAGTTTCTTCGGCTGCGTACTCACATCTAGCCAAGGTATCCACCACCATAGCCGGTTCCGGCGTTGTGTCCAAATGACTGCGATCCGAAGCCTCCCTGGTGTCCGGCAGCGCCTCCTTGGAAGCCAGATGATCCCTGCTTCTGTCCAGAGCCGAAGGCGTTGCTGTCAGAGGATGAAAAGCCCGAGCTGTGGCTGTAGCCCTTGTTGTCGTTGTAAGCGTTCACGTTCCTGTTGGAGGAACCGCCAGCGAATGCTCCTGAGCCCTGGTTGTGTCCGGAAGCTCCACCCCGGAATCCAGACTGGTGGCCACCGGCCGCATTGCCGTAGCCGGACTGGAATCCTCCTCCATGTCCACCGAGACCAACGCCTCCGAGACCACCACCGACTCCGTAGCCTCCGAGACCAGCGCCCTACGAGGCCACCACGAGCTTCGACTTTCTCGTCCTTGTCGGCGTAAACGCTGCAGACTAGGAGGGCGCAGACAGCGGCGGCGAATGTCTGCGTTTTCGAAGGATGCATCCGTGCACAGTGAATATTTGTGAAATAGTTACTGTGCTCACGATTAGCCTACACTGTGTTCTCGCTCTAAAGCATATCTTCATTATGGACAAGAATATGCTGACTATTCTGAAACAGCAACGGTTTTTCGGGCAAGCAGTGTTTCAAGCCACGTTGATGTAGTTATCCTCATTTTAACGATAGTATAAAGTTTTGCGGAATTCAGATGCGCAAAACTCATGGGCTCTGCTTGATGTTGCCTTACGTTTACTTTAGGCTATACAAAATATAAATCATAAATTGTACTAGGGTGGCTAACATGGCCAGTGTTTGTGCCGTACCTCAACTCAACAACTGTTGTGCTATGTTCAAACAAATTAAAAGCCACAAATGGTAAAATAAGTTACACGTTTAGATAATACAACTCCTGCCTTCTTTCTTGTTTTTCTCCTCCTCCTCGATATTCTAAAACAGTAAGTTCCTGCGGCACGTCACTCCCGTCTTCCAGTTAACGATAATGACACGTCTAAGGGTAGCATATGGAACCATTTCCTCACGATATAACGGCCTGATTCTGGACAGCTAGCAGCATGCAAAACTTGATAGCAGGAATTTCCCACAGCGTGTGGGATTTCTACAATTATTCCTTGATTTTCCTAGATGATTCAATATCTTTCTGAGTGCGAAGTTGGTCCGGAGCACCATTTCCAGAAAACAAAAGGATTCATTGCGAACTCGTGTGAACCACCTATGCCCAGCAAAATCTGACGCTAACAAAAATGAGGGGCGGGAATAAGTTGCAGTCCGGTAAAGTACTGTTTTAGTATGATTAGAGAAATCAATATGCTCATAACCCAACGAAAGAGTATGCATCACAATAAAAGAGTAATACTGGTCGTTCTCTAAAAAACCGAGCTGTCGGTGGCATTATGACATGCTAAGAGGACTGTGAAATGCCACCCTTGCTCAAACAGGTGGCCCAACACATACCTTCATCTTTGAGGAGATGTGTGGCTTCTGGGAAGAACTTTGGAGGTACTAATGCCTCGTTCGAGGGTGGGTCTTCTTTTATAGCGGACTCAGGGGAAGCGTCGAATCTTCGGCTTGAAACAAAACAGACAATTTGAATCCGCCGATGTATATAGAGGAAATGACGTGCTGTTAGGCGAGTCTGCCATTGCTGTTATTTTTTACCTCTCGTGCTCGAAAGAATGAACAAATGTCGGCCACAAAGAGAAGGCGTCGTTATCGGCTCGAGCTCTGAACACCAGCCGCGGGGAGCGGTACTCACCGGCAGTTGCATCACTTCCTCCCATTCCTGTTCTCCGGCCTGTTGGTTTGTATCTCGAAGTTTTTACTCTTTGCTTGCTTGACTATTCTTTGGTCGCTGTGCTGTCGATAGGGAAGGTTCGTTCGTCGCTCTTTTAGGATATCCGAAGGTGTTCTAGTGCTGCGCCCATACGGGAGCTCCATAAGGTTTCTTTGAAAAATAAAGCCGATAGAAGATAGAGTTCAAGCTCGATCTAACGAAACCCAATTTTACGCAGTTCCCAACCTAATGAAGAAATTTGCCTATACGAATCAATTTTTCCGTCATTGGAATTAACGAACTAAAGTAATTGCCAAACTCGATTTAGCTAACCTTTTTCCAAAAAACTTGGGTTAAATAGGTGCGATTTTTTTCTGATTTTGACAAAAAAGGAGTTTTCTTTGAGCATGTGCTCTAACGCTATCGCGTTAGAAAACCTAGGTGCCGTAGTTACGGCACCTGCTTAATTTTGACGCCCCTTTTGCACTTGTGAACTGAACAAATGACGTGGAAATCGGCAGTGGTTGCATTCATGATGAAACGGTTTTTGCGAGGGATTGCACAAACTCGTCCTCGGAACCTTGGCGGCAAAAACAATGCCATGGTACCATTGGCATGTCCCTGCGATAGAATTTAAGATTTCGGAAGACCTTAGAATGCCTTCCTCACTTTTACGAACTTCCCAATTTAACAAAATAATTCGAGCGCTATCATATCGTTAAATTGAGTTTCCAATGTAGTTCTTTTGAGTGAGCAGACCTGGAAAAGAACAGATAACTTGTTATGAAAATTGGTAATTTAGAAAAGTTATCCTCTGGTACATTGCGTGAGGTATAAGTGTTTTTGAGAATGGTAATCGTTTGTTTTTTGTAGAAAGGGCTTATTTTAACGCGATAGCGTTAAAGAGCTCGTTTCGTAGAAATTCCCGTGTCCGCGTCGGCTTGGGTGTCGAAGTTCTTGGTCGTGAGCGAAAAATCATCATCTTGTCCATGTCTGAAAAATTGAGAAAGATACAATAAATAATAAATATTTCGGTTCGAGTGGGAATCGCACAGTGATAATCGTGGCAAGCAGTTGTTCTATCATAGAGCCACGCAATTGCTTGAAATTCCTTTGAAAAAAAAAAGAAACACCATATGACTGTCATGTAGGGGAAGAAGTCTTCTGAACGCATATAATATATTGCGTGGCAGATGCGTAGAAACGCGCCAGGTGTCAAAACATGTGAATTAAGCAACGAGTGGGTGTTTGAAAGGCCATCCCATTACACAGCCCTCAGACATATTTAATTATCATTAGCTGCAAAAGCATCAAGAACATGAGCAGCTACGCAAGTTCGCGTGTTGCCTTACGGACACGCAGTGCGCCCTTCGCTGCTTCCCAAAAGGAAGAATTATGGCGTAGTGGGTACTTAACAAGTTTACTTACAGTAGGCATTCTAGGATAGTTTGAAACGGCCAATGTTACGCGCGCACAGCTGTTCCTTCCCTTACGGCATGGTTGAGGCATGCACCGAGAACCGAAGCTAGGCTAGCAGTTGAGAAGGCGATGCGCACGGTGCCCGATTACGCTATCGTGTTCTACTCTTGAAGGCGAAGCTCAAGCGCCCTCCGACATTTTTTATTGCGATAGCAATTATATGGACACTCGCGGCTGGTTTTCGCCGTCGGCGTCGGCGTCGGCGTCATTTGCCGTATATGTATATGTATATATATAACCGGGCCCGCCCGTCGTTCGTGAGCGTGAAAAGACGCGAAGGGGGGCGGGGGTCCCTCGAGCGACCTTCGATTTTACGAGCGGGGGGCGCGCGCGTTATCTCCCCTTCTCGGCGGCCGACAGCGGGCGGGGGGGGGGGGGGGCGACGTTCGATTTTACGAGCGCGGGCGCGCGCTTTATCTCCCCTTCTCATCTCCCCTTCTCGGTGGCCGGGCCGGCGTACCCTTCTACGTGCTGCGCTTTCAACGCGAAAAGAATTCTCTTAAACAAGCGTTTTCTAGAGTTGCGTGAGATCGGATCCAAAAAGAGTTAGCTGCCAGCCTCACTTCGTATAACATTACAATTTTTTGCTATCGCATTCATTGCTTCACCCTTGCGGTGAAACTGTGACTTTTTTTAAATACTGGTTGACAACTCAATCACTGTATTGAAATTAAATGGAGATAATGTAGTGTCGGTATTATTACTGAAATATTCGCTGTAGCCCCGCGAACATTAAACAGCAGGTTAGTCCTTCAGAATGGAACAATCTAAAATAAAACACAATGATGCGTCACAGATTATTTCCATTATTCACACGAAGCGTACGCTTTGATTCTAGTTCTACAATTGGGCTGTGTAAGGTAACTGTAGATGAAGGTGAAATCTACTGCGGGCAAGTGCAATTTGGTTAGAACTCAGCTCCACTATTCCATTAAATCCTAAAGCGTTACCATGTTATTTACATTTAGGCTCTGTTGATCTTGTGCAATTTCTTCGCGCGAATTAATTCTTTAGCTGTATGCCACGTTCTTTTATACCCTGTTAGAGAAAATTCCTAAAATCAATTAAGTGGCGCTGAATTGGTTTTAGGAGCCAGTAAAAGACTATTTCAGCTGATTTAGGAATACAAATTTATTATTGAACGACTACGACTAGGTTTGCATTCCTTTGAAACAATTATATGTAATATGGCACAGGCTTCTCCGACAAAGATAACTCCTCACACATCTAGTGACGTGCTGCTCGCTAATTGTTCAGCTACTTCCGTCGTCAGGATCAGAGTGCTCCATATCACGTAACGCAGCTGTTTCTCACTTGCAAGCTTTCCAGTTTGCTCGACGTTCTAGTTGGAAACGGAATTATTCGCACTTGCAAAATAATACTAAATGATCCTTTGTATCTTCCTTCCACTCTCACTGAGAGAAACCTTTCTGTTAATAAACCCCTCCCTCTTTCTCTTTCTATTTTTCTCTCTCACGCAAATTTCAATGACTCTCGGTTTGTTCAAGAATATGGCATTTCGGTTTGATCTTTGCGTGTGGTTTTTCTTGAGCATTGTCGTTCGTTGGAGTCAAGTATTTCACAGTTGCAATATCCTTATTAAATTTTATAATCCTCAATATGTGAGAGTAGGCAAACCTAGAGTTCACATTGACAGTATAACGAAAAGGTCATGATCTCGTCTTAACTCCGCACGATGCCCCGCTCCTTTTCTCCTCATCTCTATGCTGCTGACTGATTAGCTGGGCGCATTTTGCCACTAGATGGCCATGGCTGCACCACACGTCAAGTAGCTTTATTCGGACTATAACCTACGTGGAACAACGTGGAAACTACGTGGAAGGAGTTAATAACCACCGAGTCCATTTATGAATTCCACATGTGTGTTTATTATTAATTGATGTTGATAATGGGCCCAGTTTAGGTAGAGTGTACTAGAATGGGGGGAGTGGGTCCACACAGGGCTCCGCGCTGAGGCGTTTTTTTCTGAAAATCCAGGTGGCGCACCATCGCCTTCACCTGAAGGTTACCATGGTTACCGCTGGTGTTGCCATGGTTACGGCCACGCGCGGCGGCCGCCTGCCCGTTGCGCATCAGTCGCGTCTCAAGCGTATCCCGCAGCGTTCGTGCAAAGCCGTGGACGGCGTTGCACCACGTCTCACGAATAATTCAACTAAAGGGAGGCACTACGTTTATTTTGCTCAATACCCTACTCGTAGCTAAGAGCAGCAGGGGTAGCTTCATTGCGTTCGATTCTTTTTTCGCACCAGCAAGGTTGAAAGAAGTTGGCGAACAAATGGTAAAAACAACGCGCGAGCGGCGCTGCGTCGAGCAGACGATGCCGCGCCGAGCAGACGACAGCTCGGCGCTCTCGCAGTCACCACGAGCGCTACCAGCCGCTTCTCCACCGTTCCAACCGCCGGAACAGACGGAGCTTCAGGTGAAGGCGACTGCAGCGCCACCGCAAATTTTCAGCGCTTTTTGCTTCACCCGCGCCGCTTGCCGCCCGCTTCAGTGGACCCACTCTCCCATTCTAGTACACTCTAGTTTAGGTGCGAAATTTCATCGTCAATTTAAATTTCAGCTTCACATCGCTAACGTAACAAATAAAAATGGCGTGTGTTATACGTCTTCTCGATAAAAATCGTTCACATTTCTCTGATGTCGTTTTAATATTCCCTTGCTTTTTCTCGTTGTCACATCCACTACAACATTTAATCATGGGGAAAGCACATATAATAGTCTCATAACATCATTGCAAGCAATTCAAAATTGAGCAAGTCGTTGAATAAAGTTTTTATCACGCAGCAATAGCTCAAAAGAACAATTGCATGCGCATATTTTGTCCGTGACTGATTTTCTTAAATATAATCTCGCCATTTTCATTGATAGGGTTTTAAAAAAATATTGTTGTTGTATACATAATTCATGAGACACCCTTTGTTAATACAAGCAGTGCTAGGTTTGCTGAAAACTTGAACTTTATTTTACCTAGCGTTCGCATCAACTGCATCAAACAGGCATTATTACATTTTTCAGCGTTATCACTTCTACGCCAAATTTAAGTACTTTCTTTTAAGTTCCTCAGACTGATGTCCATCGTTGTAGTATGTTTTCTCTTCCTTTCTTTGCGATCACTTACGCACTTTTTGTTATTTTTTCCCGCATTTTGTTTTTCTTTGAAATATACCTTTGCATTTTTCAAAATTAATCATAAATCCGCCGACCTGTAATTGTTTATAGACGTAACTTGTTTTTCTGTTCACTTATCCTATGTCTGATTACTCGTTTTATTTTTGTTAAAGTAACATGTTGCGATTATTGTTTGTTACACTAAATGTTGTCATATCATGCACAGGAGATCCCATTTCAGTTTCTATTTACGACACCTCATTCTCTTTTTGTAAATATAATGTAATTGTCACAGTTAATAACACAAAAAATGTATGCTGTCTGTAAATCTCGGCTGACCAACATGAGTACAAGTGTGTTGGTGACAACAGATCACGGGGCAAATATCTGTTGGTCAAAACAGTGGATTATGTCTGTTATGGGGAAACCTCAGATGCGCTATGTCTATGTCATGACATATAACAGCTAACCTGACAAAAACAAAGACATTCGCTACGCGCGTGCAATCGAGCCCAGTATTATTCTTAGCCGTACGTAGCCCGTCAGGACTCTGTTCCAATGCGCCAAGCTGGGTAATTGACAAAGATTGGTTAGTGCACTTTTTTAATTCATAGCTGTAGCGAAAAAAGCTTGAATGCAAAAGTTGTAGCGCTTGTTCTGAAGCGTTGGAATATTTCATTCATGCTGAAAAGATAATGGCCAATTGAATAAGCTGGGTAATTAACAAAGGTTACCTACTTACCTTTTGAAATAGAAACTAACGAAAAGTATTGAAGAGGAAAGTTATAAGGTTTTTTTCAGCAACGTCGGATTAGTTCATTTATGCTAAGCTAGCGGGTCTGTTTAATCTTTTTCCAGCTTTTCTTTAGAGTGCGTGGAATTGAAAAGATACTTGGAGCAAGTTAGCTGAAACACCCTGTATTTGCGACTGCGAACCTCCGTCATGGCTGTGCTGAAAACAACAATCAAGGACCTTGGAACTGTGCTTCCGCTTCACGTGCTTGTTGTTGTCTGATCTCTGGTAAGGGTAACTAGTTCTTAATGGCCCCAAATTGTGAAGTGAATCACTGTTTTCATTCTCTGAATGCTCGGATATTTCTTGTTGCTAACGTGAAAACAATACGGTGTGCTTGCCCTCTCTGCATCTACGACAATCCTTCAGTGCGTGCCCCATTCGTCAACTTCTTTCATCGCAGGTTGACGATGGAGCATACGTCAGCACAAAAAGTGGAGCTCGCTCCGACTCACTCGAGAAATATATTTTGCGCTTAATTAGGGCTCACTCGAACTCAGGCTGACTAATTTATTTCTAAACCGGACTCTCTAAGTTTCGCCAAAGGTTTCCTCGACCGCACTCAATCGGGTTCAGACTCACTAAAACTGTTCTCAAGCCGACGCACTGAGACTGGAGCTCACCAAAAGTAATATCGAACGGACGCACTCAGACTCACGGCTCGATTTGAATCTGGGTGAGTCGACTCAGAAGAGGGTTAGCGTATAATAAGCTTTTTCGATCCTGGGGTGAATGCTCGTTAACGCCAATATCTGACATATTCGGTGCTCTGCGTGGTGTCTGTTAATGTCGTACCTTCAAATACGAGGTATTAGGGGTGTCCATTCAGTAAGGAAATTTTTACGAAGCTCGCGACTCACACATATTCTGATCAAGAACTTTCAGTCGAAGACTTTGCAGAGAGGAGGTCAAAGCACTTTCCCTCCTCCCCCCGTAACTCCCGCCTTTGATTAGTATGTATTGGGGTGGCGTATGAACGCTAATGCGTCGATATAGTTGGAGAGTAGGCGTGAGTCTAAACGCGAGCCGGCGTAAGGCTGATAGTAATGCTGAAGATGGGTAGACAGGACCTTAGGGCGGCAACGAAAAGTGCAGTACACTCAGACTCACTCAAGAAATATATTTTGCGCTAAAGGCTAACTGACTCAGACCCACCAAAATTTTTCCTGAACCGTGCTCACTCGGACTCAGGCTCACCAATATTTTTTTTCAATCGGACTCACTCGCCCACAGACTCACTAAAACTTTTTTACAACCAGACGCCAGGCCTAATCTGAGTCTGACCGAGTCTGACCTGAGTCGACTCATGAGCGAATGTGCCAGCCTAGGCAATGGAGTGATGTGTACAATATATAGCCTCGCACGAGACGTCTGAATTGATAAAACAAAGAAGAACATTATTCCTCAAGTACAGCAAAACCATCATTTATTTACACCTCGGAATGTTCCTGTAGCAAGGCATGGGCAGTCGACGCATTTCCTCGGGTGAAGCATACATACTGCAAAAAAAAGAGAAAAGAAATCATAGTTATATGCACTGCAAATACAAGTATTCCGACCAATAACTTGGTTAGTTTACATGGTTGCCAACATGAAATACGGACTGGTTGCGCGCAATCATCCAGTGCA
Organism: Rhipicephalus appendiculatus; assembly: GCA_030522465.1. Lineage (NCBI taxonomy): Eukaryota > Metazoa > Arthropoda > Arachnida > Ixodida > Ixodidae > Rhipicephalus > Rhipicephalus appendiculatus. The sequence continues at coordinate 66,085 of JALIZH010027676.1, forward strand.
GTTTACGAATCCCTCCACATTTCTTGGTATGCATTTCGAAACATCGCAACATCAATTTCATAATTTATTTTTTTTACTATGTTCTATTTCAAATCCATTATGAATTGCTTGAATGGATGGATGGATGCTTGAAAGTAATTTTCTTTTCCTTCTACATAAATATATTCTGCACGAGAATGCATGGTATCATACTTGATCTTTGTTTATGTTTTCCCCGACAAAAGAGAACGATATTACAACATGTATTTCACGTTCCTAACTACATGCACAATTGTGCTCTTTCAAGTCAGTGTAAAAGATATGCTTGTTCAAAAGTTTGACAGTTTACATTGATGGTTCTATTCAGACGTCTTCGATTAAAGAAGTCATATGTGTATTTCGGCGTCAGTGCTGTGTGGTCTTTCCATTCTTGATGAGAAAACATGCAGGGAGGGCAAACTACGGTCCGCGTAGTCGACAAAATACGGTATTGACAGAAATTGCGGCAGTGCCGGCCTTGGTCCCAAGCCGCGCACTCGCCACTTTAATCAGTCCATCGCCACTTATTTATCTATAATATGTTGTTAAATTAATTTTAATGAGGTGCACGGGACTTTAAATTGACATTGTTACGCTGCTCGTTGCGCTGTGGGTGTTGCGCACCATAAAAGTTACAATAGAGCCGGCAACATTTCTAACACGTTTTTCGTTGGAAAAGCTATAGTCTCTATTGAGATGTTCCCGTGAAACTGCAAGATTGTCCTCCGCAACTCACATTTAGCCAAGGTATCCACCACCGTAGCCAGTTCCGGCGTTGTGTCCGAATGACTGTGATCCGAAGCCTCCCTGTTGTCCAGCAGCACCTCCTTGGAAGCCAGATGATCCCTGCTTGTGTCCAGAGCCGAAGTTCTTGCTGTCAGAGGACGAGAAACCCGAGCTGTGGCTGTAGCCCTTGTTGTCGTTGTAAGCGTTCACGTTCCTGTTGGAGGCACCGCCAGCGAAAGCTCCTGAGCCCTGGTTGTACCCGCCAGCACCACCCTGGAATCCAGACTGGTGGGCACCGGCAGCATTGCCGTAGCCGGACTGGAAGCCTCCGCCATGTCCACCGAGACCAACGCCTCCGAGACCAGCACCGACTCCGTAGCCTCCAAGACCAGCACCGACAAGACCGGGTCCTCCGACACCGGCGCCGTAACCTCCGAGACCAGCGCCCACGAGGCCACCGCGCGCTTCGACCTCCTCGTCCTTTTTGTCAGCGTAAACGCCGCACACTAGGAGAGCGCAGACAACGGCGGCGAATGTCTGCGGTTTCCAAGGATGCATCCAGCGTTAATATATGTGAAAGAATGATTGTGCTTATGGTTGCATTGTGTATCCTAATACGTTTTACAGCACACTTCCCTTATAGAAAACACGATTCTTAAGCAGCAAGAGTTCTCGCAGGGCAGCCTGTATGTTATACGATGGTCTTGTAGTTGGCGTCATCTTAATGATAGTTTTAATTTAATAAACATCAATCGAGACGTGCACTGAGGTAGCAAGGTGAGCCATTTCCTGCCTCAGCTGCTCAACATTTAGTATCTTACGTGTAGACAAATGAGGACATCAAAAATTAATACTTCACGTTCGGAAAATATACATCATTGTTATTCTAAAACTATTTCAGTACGTTCCTTCGAAAAGATAATCACGCGCTTTAGAGCAGGACCGAAGCAGAGCCTACGGGAAGAAGGGCCGTAAGCTGGACTCCATTTCCTTTAAAATAGAAAAACGGCACAGCATGTATTCCTTATGTGGGATTTCCACAGTTTATCTTTATTGTCTTACAAGATGTCTCAATCTGGTCCCACTAAGTTCGTTTAAAGCATCATTTCCATAAAATATCTTCGCTACAAACTCGTGTACGATCTGTAGAATTTGACGCTCTCAAAAAACGAGGGCTATTGAAAACTGAAATACAAAAGCGCTGACGCTTTTAGTACATTTAGGTTTCGGATGAAGGCAACATGCTAGAGGCCAGTATGCTTAGATTTAGGTTAGACGTTACAGAGCCCCAAATTATCGAAATCTCCGGAGCACTCCACTACAACGTTCTTGATAATCATACCATGGCTTTTAGAACGTAAAACTCCTACAATTAGAGTAATTATGTGCTAATAAAGAAGCAAAGATAAATGCATTGTAATGAAAGATTGCAAATTTTCGTTCAATTAACAACCAAGCTGTAAACAAACATTTTCATACAACTTGCCCGGATGACCATCAAGTGCAACGCTAGTTCAAACAAGTGGCCCAACACATACCTTCATATTTGTGGAGATGTGTGTCTTCTACGAAGATCTTTGGAAATGCTGTTGTCCCGTTCGAAAGCAGCTCTTCTTTTATAGCGGACTCAAGGGAAGTGCGGTGTCTTCGACTTGAAACAAAGAAGTCTATCTGGATCCGCCGGTGTAAAGGAAATGACGTGGTACCAGTTCTGCAAGCCAAGAGTCGCGGTTATTTACCTGCCGCACTCTAAAGAATAAAAGAATGTAGGCCACAAGGAGAAGGCTTTGTTATCGGCTAGGGCTCTAAACACCACGCGCGAGGGAGCGGCTTTCCCCGGGAGTTTCGTCACTTCCGCCCATCCCTGTTCTGCGGCCTGTTGCCGTTTCTATCTCGAAACTTTCACTTGTTGCTGCTTGTTTTTTTTCTCTCTCGTTGTACCGGCGATACGCAGCGCTGGTTCGCCGCTTAGGATATCCGAATGGGTTCGAGTGCTGCGCCCATATGGGAGCTGCGATTTCTTCAAAGGATCGTCTTATTTTGAATAAGCAGAAATCGGGAAAGCGCAAATATTCTGTTGTGCACATTGGTAATAGAATTGTGGATGTTTTACGTCCCAAAACCACGACTTTTATTACGCAATGCCGTATTGGAGGGACCCGGAAATTTCGACCACCTGGGGTCTTTAACGTGCGAACTATAACCTAACGTGTAACCCCAATGTAAGCACTCTGGCCTCTAGTGTTTTCCCTCCATCGAAATATGGCCGCCGTAGCCGGGATTTGATCCCGCGACCTTCGGTTCAGTAGTTCCGTTTTCCCTTTTCCATTCCTCTAGTTAGGGTATCCAACTGGACACTCCTTTGGTTAACCTCACCGCCTTCTGCCTTTCTGCTTCCTTCCTTTCTTCCTGGTTTTAGCCTGTGCCATACGTCGGCAAAACATCGGAGCTCACTCAGACTCACTCAAGAAATATATTTTGCTCTGAGAGCTCACTCGGAACTAAACCTTTTCTCAACCGGACTCACTGGGACTCCAACTCACCAACATATTGCTCAGCCTGACTCACTCAGACTCAATGCTTCACCTGAACCTAAGTGAGCCTGAATGAGTTGACTCATGGAGTCCGGTAGCATGAAAATTAGATTTTTCGATCATGGTCTAAATGCTATTTGACGCCAATATCTCACAGAATCAAGTGCTCTGCGATACGGCTTTTTGATATTGTACCCTCAAGTACAAGTTATCAGTGCGTTTAATCCAGTAGACAAGTTTTATGAAATATGCGAATCACAGGAGATATTTTTATCAACTTCCCGGGAAAGAGTTTCCGGAGGGAGGTCAGGGCACCCACCCGCCTAACTCATGCCTCTGATTAATATATATTGAGTTGGCGCATGAACGCCAGTGTGTAGAGATATGTGTGAATAGACTCACAAAAACTTTCTTTAACCGGACCCACTTGCACTCAAACTCACCAAAATATTACTTACCTGGACACACTCAAACTCACGGTCCGATATGAGTCTGCGTGAGTTTGAGAGTCGACTCATGAGTGAGTCTGCCGACCTATGGCCTGTGCTCAGTCTTCTCTTTATCGTTTCTGGGCGCTTTGTCCGTTCCTTAGGCGCCGTAGTTGTCCACAGCAGCTGCCAGTGCCCGTAACCGCTATCGCGCGAAATGAGAAACGAAATGAGAAGTATTCTGGATGGAAGGGGGTACTAACCTGGGCCCTCTCCGTGACAGCCCAGTATTCTACCACAGAGCCATGCAGGTGCGTGAAAGTCCTTCGCAAAAAGACGCTATACAGGCTTCATATCAGAAAGGAAACGATGTTAACATGTGTAATATAGCGTGGTAGAAGAGTAAAATAACAAGCAGGCGTCACGCAATGTGAATTGCGTAACCATGCGTCACACAACGCGAAGTGCTGAACGAGTGGGCCGTTGAATGCTTCCGAACCACTATAAAAGACTCATCCATAATTATTTATCGTCATCAGCCACAGCATCAACAAAGTGCACATAATGCCTTACAGGTGTGTCGCAAGGTATCCACACCTTCCCGCAGAATTCGCGAATAATGGCATAATGGAGGCTCTCCTACTTTACAAAAATTATGTTGATTTATAGCATAGTGGGTTCCTCGCAAGTGGGCTTGTATTAGTTACCAAGGAAGCCCAGAAGGCCCCCATGATCCCTTTACTTCAGGACCTCAATAAAGTTCTTCCTCTTTTTCTCTCTCTCTCTCACGTTAACGTATGTAATATAGCCTGGCGAGGAGAAAAAAATAATGACCACGCGTCAGACAATGCGAATTACATAACTAGTTGATTGTTTAAAGCTTCCAACCCATTGCAAAGGGCTCAGCCATAATTCTTCATCGCCATCATCCACCGCATCCAGCAAAGTGCACATAATGCCTTGGAGGATGTGTCGCGGGTACCTCGCTTCTCCTCAAAATGATGAATAATGGCGTAGTGGGGATGCTTCCCAACATGACAAAACTTATGGTTTTTGGCGTAGTGGGTACCTTGCAAGCAGTCGCGTAGCCAAGGGGGGGGAGGGGGTTGGGGGGGGTTCAAATCCCCCCCCCCCCCCCGAAATTTTTGTTTTGCTTGCGTATATATGCACGGACACATACAAACGCACGCACGAACATACATAAAGTATGGTTGGACCACCACCCCCCCCCGAAAAAAATTTCTGGCTACGCTACTGCTTGCAAGTGTACTTGTATTAGTAGTCTCAAGAGAGTTTACAACGGGCTCTAGTAATGCCACTCTTCCAGCTTTCGCTGTGACTGTGCTGCGTTTTCCGTGCAGGCTGGTGTTTTTTGTTTTTTTTTAAATAGTGATGTACAACTGAATCATAGCATTCAAATGAAATGAGGACAATGTTTCGTTGGTATTCTTTTCAAATATTCGGTTTCGCCTCATGGAACAATTAAACAAACTTTATCCTACATATTACAGAACGAATCAATGGGTGATAAAATTATGGTAATGCCGCGCAGTAATGTATTTATTGACAGAAAATGTAGCCACTTTATTATAAGAATGGAAGTTGGGCTCTGTAAAGTGTCTCTAGATAGGCGGAGAAATCTGCTCGAGAAATGTTCAGTTTGGATTGTAAATCGCATTATCATTCTTCAAACATTTGACACATTGTTCCTATTTAGTGCCCTGTGACTCTCTATAAGTTCATCGCGCGAATGAGCTGGTTTTGCTTGAACTGAAATGGCTGTATAACCTGTTGTGTAAAGTCCCTAAAATTAATTTAACATCACTGAATTGATTTTAGGATCCTGTATAGGGGGGTTTCTACTGCTTTACGCATGAATTTATCATTGAACCTATAAGACTACAGCTGCATACCTTTTAAACAATTGTCGGTAAAAGCTCGTTCATTCGGATTTCACAAGACCGCAACAACAGTCTTGAATTAACCGAATGCCGAATTATTGAAAATATTAACAAATGAATGAATAAATGTCTGTTACATAAATTCACTTTCATTTTGTTGAGGAATATGTAAATGTAGCAATTATTTTGCACACGACCAATGCAAAAGCCTTAATTTTCGTCATTTCCGACTTCATTCACAATGTGAACGTGGCTCAAGACCCCCCGTGTCTTAATCCGAAAAGTGGTCTGAACCCGTATCTTATTACATACCAAGAACGCGATCGCGGGTTTCATACCTTTCTGAAACCCCGCGGCCGTTTCGGCTGTCCGCGAACGCTGTTTTCGTACCTTTAGTATATGTGTCATATTTGCGGCGCTTCGTGCTAGGCGTGCTCCGAATATTGTCCGCATTAACCGGGTTGCGGCCAAAGGATGACCGAATTAACGAGAGTTTGGTGCCATTAAACTATGCATGGCACCCAAAGAACGCGTCCTAATTATCCAATTTGACTAATTAACGAGCTTTTTACTGTACATACCACTCTTTTTTTCAACGAATATAACACCATATGACGTAAGACAGCTTGTTTCCAATTTGCGAGATATTTACTTTGCAGTGATTTGTTTTTTAGAACGGCATTACAGGAATTCGTCAAATAATGTATAATGACTTCTACAGCGAAACTGTGTATGTTTAGGAGAAAAATTCGTCCCACCTATGTTCGCGAAAACTGCTAGCCACAGGAATCGAGCAAGAACCCAGAAAACCACAGAAAACCACAAAAATTTGACAAGCCCCACCACTGAACAGTGATCCACTAGAAATGAAGAAATCTCCCGCGGGAAAACGCGTACGTGCCAGAGGAAATTGTGCAAATCTCACAACCGGTGAACTCGCCACTTAGTCCACTAAAAATGAAGAAGAGAACAAACGGCCAGCAAACACCGACCAATATTTCTGCACAGAAGTAACAAATAATTAAGGAAGCTTTTTATCAAACCCAAGGGATTAACCCAATGGGAAGCATCGGAGCCGCGCGTTTCAACTTCGCTGGTTAATAATCTGTACGGAGTGTTTGGGCACTCGTTCTTTTTTCCTCCTTTGCTGTCGGACAATCCTCGCGCATGTGTTGCTGCATTTCGGTCAGTTCAGAAATTGTGGCATTCTATTCCATCTTTTGGCTGTCATTTTTGTCGAGTATTAGTATTCCGTTGAAATCGCCATTCTTCAAAATTACAGCTTTCCTATTTAATTACAGTTATCATTATGTGAGGATCACTGAATTTAGTCTTCATCGACCGTACAACGAAACCTAATTGGACAGCAGGCCCGGGTGCTCCTACAACCACTCAAGTTTCTTTACTCTCCTATCTGAACGGTTGGCTCAATTAACTGCTGCGCCACGCGATACGTCGCTTCATTCAGACGGAAACCTTTGGCCGGAGGGAGTTAAAGATCACCGAGCTAATTTTGAAATATCATGCCCATTCCTTGTCAGTGCCTCAGGCGGTCTGCATTGGCTGTCCAGCAAGAATGTAGGTGTATCCAGGACAACATAGCCCATCATACATTCTTCCTGGTCAAAACATGGCAGTGTGTCGGTCCTGCTGGCTCCGCATACGGGTCGCTACAGTCATGCCATGACATGTAGATTCATGACTGTTATACCCCGCCCATATCTTTGTACGGCAACCGCACCAATAAGCGGCTTAGAACTATGGTTCAGGTTCGAATGCATGCGCGGATATTTCCAGTTGACACTGTGAAAGCAATACGATGTATTTTTGTGGTGGCTGGCTCGGCCTACGAAATTTCTTTATTCGTCAACTCTTCCATCCCATGTGATCAATGGAGTGACAGGTAAAGTATACAGTCTTGCTTGAGGCATATAAATAGAGAAAAAGAAACAAATTCGTCCTCAAGTTTAAGAAGGCCACCGTTTATTTCCGCCTCTGATGTCCGGGTAGCGAGGCATAGGCAATCGACGTTCCTCTCCATGTAAAGCATACACTGTGTAAAAGAGAGAGAGAAAGAAAACAATTGTTATATCCATTGCCATTGTAATCATCTGACATCCATTTTGTTGTCATTATTTTTCTTCGGTTCTAATATGAAACACAACCTTATTAAGCAAAATCATGCAGTGCAGCGTGTGGGAATACAATTACATAGAAGTGTGCAAGTCATTCAAAATCGCCTGGTGTCGGTATTTTTTTATATCACAATACCCATTTGTGCCACTTATTTTCCTACTACGTTCATTTTATACCACTTAAGAAAGGTCTAAAATTCCTTTATGTTTCCTAGCTCAACTCTTTTCCTCATCTGAATGCTTAGTACCACCCGTTCTTCCATGTTCGTTTTATTTTTCCATGACTAATGATAGAGAACAATGCTATTACAACCAGGGGTGGCTCAATCTTTTTTCACTTTAGAGCGAGGGCACCCCCACGACACATGTTTACCGTGGGGGTAGGGGGGGGGAGCGGGGAAGATATTCATTGTGTTCTGACTATGCTGGCTTTTTGGGACTGCACCCTCAGTACGCCCCCCACCCCGCCTTGACGCCGCCCCTGATTACAGCACGAATTTCAAAGAGCCAATTAGTGGATCTCCTACTCTCATACATTCTAATAAACGAAGTCATATGTCTACTTCGAAGTCACTACTATGAGATGTCTAAATTCTTAAAGATACCGCATACTAGGAGCATAAAGCGCGTTGGAAATATGGTTGTGTCTCACTCAATAAGGCAATGACGGAACGCGCCATAGTGTTAGCGTAAGTCCCACGCAGCACAGTCCCCACTGATATCTCTACACCTTCGTTTACTGATAGCTGTTTAATAGAGTTAAATGCCTTTACAAGAAGTTCTTGGCACTTTCAAATAACTTTGTTATACTCGTTACCTTGTTGTGAACGTCGCGCACTACAAAGCTGTCAGCAAAACAGGAACCAGTGGCGTAGCCAGGGGTGGCACACCGGGCCCGTGCCCCCCCCCCCCCCCACCCCCCCCCCCCCAAAATTTTTTTCGTCATGGCATACAGAGCGAAAAATGACGATTTCAAGGAGGTGCCCCCTCCAAAATCAAGGAGGTGCCCCCCCCCCCCCCCGAAAAAAATTTCTGGCTACGCCCCTGATAGGAACCCCTCGTTGTACAAGTGATTTCGTTGTAAAGGCACTCCACTGTATTGTTAAGGCTTCTATGTGACATTACACAGTTCCTTCGGCGGCGTACTCACATCTAGCCCAGGTATCCACCACCGTAGCCGGTTCCGGCGTTGTGTCCGAATGACTGCTGTCCGAAGCCTCCCTGGTGTCCTGCAGCGCCTCCTTGGTAGCCAGATGATCCCTGCTTGTTTCCAGCGCCGAAAGGCGTTGCTGTCGGACGACGAGAAGCCCGAGCT
>JALIZH010027677.1:0-22085 GCA_030522465.1 Rhipicephalus appendiculatus
TTATTATTATTTCTTCTTTTGGAAACGCCTTTAAACGCTGAATAGCTTTATAGAAGTTCTTAGCTTGTTAGGATGGCTTAAGGGGAAAACGGAATGACTTTTTCCCTTCGTATATACGCATGCTCAAATAATTGGCAACGCGTCATTATTCAGTAATGAGGCGTACGTGTAGGAAAAACTTGGCATAGATTCAGCTAATTTGCGAGCCTCCCTGCAGCTCAAAGCGAGAGTGGCCACATTGTCGAACCTGGTTGAGAAACTTACCTCGTTTTTCAGTTAGACCAGGCTGCTGCACGCGTACTCGAACCGCAAGTTGGGCACAAAGGCGTACTCGCGAAGGCAGTCCGCGACGCGCACGTCACGTAAGCAAAGCGGCTTAGGCCAGTGGTTTGTTGTTTCACCGCACACGCAGAACCAACATTGCTCTCTCATGACATTTCGACGCACCGTCCGTAACTTTCTTTTTTTCTCTTTAATAACATGCTGCGGAATCAGGCCAAACGCTAATGAGATAGTGGAACAGTCCTGCCAGGTGTGCGCAGAATTCTTCCTTGTCGCCTCGCGTGAATGCCACAGTCGGACCATTTTGACCGGCACGCGTCAAGCCGACGTTGTACGCGTAGCCAAAAGATAAACATTTAGTACCCGGCATTATGAAATGCTCGCGATTCCGCAGCCACCTTCCCGCCTTCACCCTTTCTCACGCAGTCCAGAACGCTCATCTTCCGCATTCAATGAATTCCCACTGTGCGACGTAGTCCGCTACGGCCTCCAACTGCTGTCGTGGGCGAATGAGGGGGGGGGGGGGGAATCGGTACACGTAGGCAAACCGTGGTCCAAGATCATTGTGCATCGGCGTTAACCTTTTCTATTTAGTTACCGCTATTTCACGACATACCGAATTTATAGTTATGAATCTGGATATTACTTTCAGGACAGAGGAATCATACCACAAAGGAATACGGATATACCCCAAATAATTGAATGGAATTGCCGCCCCGTGACATGTGCATTCATTATGTCAAGCTGACAGCGCGATCTAGACACGTACTCTGGATTAGACGAGCAGCTAGTGAATGAAATAAGGCAAGACTACGACCAAGCACTCGAGCACGGACATGATATAACATTTCAGTGGCTGCCGAGCCATTGTGGAATTGCCGGCAATGACCGCGCCGATGAAGCTGCACGATCGTCTCACGAAAAAATTGGCCGCGTATCTGCGTGCTTCGCTGCAAATGTCGTCGAAAGACGATAGTCTTGTGCCGACTGCACTGCATGAGCGGCATGAGTACCACAATTTAATAGCCGGGCTAGCCGCTGGGCTCGTTTTTCGGACGTTTTCCGGGCGCGCTTAGACGGACGCCGGCGTTTCTCCGCTGAAATTTGGTCGTCGGTCTTTTCTCTGCGTTCTCTGATCATGTCTTGTAGAGTGGGTCGTATTTCATCAAGCGGCCATATATGTTTTGCCTTGCCTGAGACAGCGCTCTTCTACGATGAATCAGCCGCATCTGGCTGGCATTGATAAAACAGAAGAGGACGCCATCTACAGCGCTACCGGGGAACATCGGCTTGTGTTGAACAATGCTGCTGCCAGGTGGCAGCACCACAGCCAGCCACAGCGTCGAAGTTAAATCACTGGGCGGAGACTTGTTTTGTACACAGCAGCGCCGCGTAATAAACACTAGGATCTTTATAATTACGTATCTATAGATTTTGTTTTAAAGGAACACTGTGAATAGTACTAAGGTATTGATGTTGTGCCTCAGGTATGCGTAATATTTGATTTTTAATTGCCCACGCTCACCCGTATGAACACATGCTTCTTGGTCATGATTGGAGGTCGTAAGGCAGGGGGTTAAAGTTTGGCCAACTAGCTCAATCGTGTGACGTGCCGACAAACAGACAAACAGACAGCCAGACGGACAGACAGACAGACAGACAGACCAAAATTTCTCCGTTTAGGTATCCCAAGAAAGACTATCGTCTTTAAAAGACCTGCAGATGCCCATACCGCTCTCTAGAACGGACGCGGCGCGACAACTGCAATCGCTTGCTCGTCGCGTCACACTTCTGCAATGGAATACGCAGGGTTTCTCCAACTGGCGCTTATATTCTATTGACCCTAATTTACGACTTCGCTTGCCATCCGGACTCTCCCGTCGAGATGAAACTTTGTTGTACCACATGTGGTGGGGTGTGGCATTTACGAATGCATACTCTCATCTCATAGGAATGGCCAACAGTGCGGCCTGCAATTCATGCGGTGGTGAGGAGACCATTGAACACATTTTGTGCCACTGCCCTTCCTACCAGACACATCGACGGGTTCTAGGAGCCAAACTCGATCGTCTTGATACAAGACCGCTGTCCGAAAAGAAGATTCTGGGACCTTGGCCCACGGTTTCGGGCATGCACCAGGCCACGAAAGCCTTACTGAGCTGCCTGAAGGCGACCGGACTTCGCGAGCGTCTGTGAATTACCAGCGCGTGTTTACGTTGAGTGTGTTCTCACTAACTGTTAATTTCCTTTTCTTTTTCCTTTCTTCTCTATCTTATCTGTTATTCCCCCTTTCCCCCCACCCCACGTGTAGGGTAGCCAACCGAGCTTAGCTTGGTTAACCTCCCTGCCTTTCTCCTTCGTTTCTCTCTCTCTTTCTCTGCTTACTGTCCATTCTTTTCGTTGCTTCATAGAGATTACTGACAGTATAGGTTTTCGTTCCCCCAAGAAACCCGGTGGGAAATATCACCGGCGTAATCTAGCGGCTCGGATATTTCCCCTTAACCCTTTGTAATAACACCCGGTTTCAGCCATCAATTGTTACAACTGCCAGGAATTGAGCCGTCTAGCAAAAAAAAAGAAAAAGAAAAAAGGGCGGCAGATCCCACGCACTGTGGGAATCGATGTAATGCGAAGCAGCCAGGAAGGAGCAAATCACGCTTTACATAATTTGCATGTCATGTTTTACATGTTAGGACCTGTCACTTATGTTCGTCATACAGCCACGTCGCGCAATACAAATTTTTGTGTATATCAAGCTAGCGGAACTGGACGCAAGCGCCCTAAGCGTGGCTTTGTAGATGACATGCATGCCAAGAGTTTCATGTTACCAACTGCCACTTATGCTCGTTCTACAGCCGCGTCACTCAATACCAAATTTGGTGTATATCAAGCAAACGAAACGGCCGCGAGCGCGCCATGAGCGTGGAATGCAAGTCATGTCGCTCATGACATGTCATGATTTCCATATTACCACTTGTCATTTATGTTCGCCATACAGTCATGTCACTCAATACCAAATTTGGTGCATCTCAAGCTAACGAAACGGCCGCGAGAGCGCCATGAGGGTAGAATGCAAGTCATGTCGCTCATGACATGTCATGATTTCCATATTACCACTTGTCATTTATGTTCGTCATACAGTCATGTCAAATTTGTCAATACCAAATTTGGTGTATATCAAGCTAACGAAACGGCCGCGAGTGCGCTATGAGCGCGGCATGTAAATCATGTTGTTCATGACATGCACGTCATTATTTGCATATTACCAGCTGTCGTTTATGTTCGTCATACAGTCACGTCACTCAGTCCCAAATTTGGTGTATCTCAAGCTAACGAAACTGGCCGCGAGCGCGCCATGAGCGTGGCCTGCAAGTCATGTCTCACATGACAAGTCATGATTTCCATATCACCACTTGTCATTTATGTTCGTCATACAGTCATGTCACTCAATACCTAATTTGGTGTATGTCAAGCTAACGAAACGGCCGCGAGCGCGCCATAAGCGTGGCATGCAAGTCATGTCGCACATCACATGTCATGATTTCCAAATTACCACTTGTTATTTATGTTCGTCATACAGTCAAGTCACACAATCCCAAATTTGGTGTATATCAAGCCAACGAAACGGCCGCGAGTGCGCCATGAGCGTGGCATGTAAATCATCCTTTTCATGACAATTTAGTCATGATTTTCATGATATGACCAGCCATTTATGTTCGTCATACAGTCATGTTATGCCATACCAAATTTGGTATAAATCCCATTAACGATACGGCCAGGAGAGCACAAAGTCGTAGGCGGCTAGATAGATAGCTAGATAGATAGATAGATACGCTCAAAGTCGCCGAAGTTCGCTAAGAAATGCTTCGCATTTAGAAAAATGTGGCAGACGCCGCGCGTTGTTGGTGTCGATTTCATGGACAAGCAGTCGCCGAGTAGCGGCATATGGCAGCTTGCCAGGCGCATCGACTACACTCGCTTGTAAAGGGTAGCTAAAAGTCCGACGTAACGTGGGCACTCACGTTTGGGCGATGCCAGTTTTGTCGTAACAAAGTGCACGTTACAGTGCCACGACGTCCCTGTCATAACTAGCGGTCGTAGGCTCTTTCGAGCAACGCTTGACTATGACTTGCGGAGTCGCCGTTCATTACGTTGTTATAAAAGGAAATAGCCAACATTGCAACCACAATGCTCGTTTTCCGACATGACGCTTGTATAGGGCCTTCTTCCTAAACAGTCGGCAGCTATGGTGCGGCTCTATGGAAGAATACCTGAGTGCCATGCAGAATGCGTGGGTTCGATTCCGCCTGGAGCTGTAATATTTATTCTGTGCTTCCGTCGGGATTCTTCGCACATCAACAACGCCGTCGTCGGCGGAACCCAACTTTCTGCAACACGGGCTCCTGAACGCTATTGCATGAAGATTTCCAAATAGAGAGAGAGAGAAATAGATGAAATGGGAAAAGCAGGGAGGTTAACCTGGTACAGTAACCGGTTTGCTACCCTGCACAGGGGTGGGGAAATAGGGGTTGTAAAGAGGACAGAGAGAGAGATAAAATAAAAACGAAAACACAAACACACACACACACACACACACACACACACACACACACACACACACACACACACACACATACACACACACACACACGCACACACGCACACGCACGCACGCGCGCACGCACGCACGCACGCACACACACACACACACACACACACACACACACACACACACACACACACACACACACACACACACACACACACACACACACACACACACACACACACACACACACACACACACACACACACACACACACACACACACACACACACATGGACGCACACACGCACGACGTTCAAATCAAAGTCGTTCAGAAAGGCCACTTGAACGCAGGAAGCGCCCAGTAGCGCTTTTACAGCCTTCTTCTGAGACGTTGGGTCCGGTCGATGGCGCAGGATTCGTTCTTCCGAAAGAGTTCGGTCGTCCAGTTTATCAAGTGCGTTGCGAAGCGACTGTCTCTGTAAACGGTACTGTGGGCACTCACACAGAACGTGGTGAATAGTTTCATCACTGCCGCAGTGGTCACATGCTGTGCTGTCGGCCATCCCTATAAGGAACGCGTACGCGTGCGTAAATGCGACACCCAACCATAACCTACATAAAAGGGTAGCGTAAAGTCGGCGTAGTTCCTGGAGGAATTCGGAGGCTGAGTGTTGGATCCAGGGAATATAGCCGTGCGTGCTTGAAGTGCGGCTCGTTCCACTGTGACGTGGTGCATTGGCGCGCAAGCACGCGGAGCTTCCATGCAGCGCCAGTCCTAGAGAGCGGTATTGATATATGTCTGTTTTCTCTATGGGCTGAACGGGCAGCTCGATCGGCCCGTTCATTGCCGATAATCCCACAGTGACTTGGGAGCCATTGAAACGATATTTCATGTCCTTTCTCAAGTAAGCGGTGTGCCTCTTCTGCAATTTCAAATACCAGTTGCTCGTTCGGGCCGCGGCGTAAAGGTGACAGAAGAGATTGCAGTGCCGCCTTTGAGTCACTGAAGATTGCCCATTTTTGTGTCCGTTCATCAGTAATGAAATTCAATGCGACACGAAGCGCTGCGAGCTCTGCTGCTGTCGATGTGGTCAGATGAGAGGTCTTAAATTGGATTGTTGTGGCTTTCATAGGTATCACGACGGCTGCGGTTGAGCTGTTTGGCATAACAGAGCCGTCGGTGTATACGTGCATTGAGCCTCGGTACTTCTCATATAGCAGGAGTAAAGCGAGCTGTACAATAGCCGGTGTCTACATGTCTGTTTTTTTACAGATGCCAGGTATCGCGAGACTGATGCTAGGCTGAGCCAGGCACCACGGAGGGATCGATGGTCTCGTGGCGGGCGTAAAGCATGTTGGCAAATACTCGCTATACGCGGCAACCGTTTGGCAAAAGGAGATACGTGGTCTGTCTGCTGGTATAGAAGCCAGGTGGTGGCGGGGAGTCCGAGCAAGATGTCTTATATGCGTCCTGAGTGTTTCGACGTCAATGTGTGTCTTGTCGAGGTGGTCTCTGGGCTTCAAGGCTCTGGGCTAAGAACCTGCGGTAAGAACCTGTGGGCTAAGGACCTGTGGCCCATACCCGTATACCATGGGCCGCGTTGTACAGCGAAAACTGTTATCAGATCACAACAAGGGTGCCGCAGTTGCCCGCCGCCGCCGCCGCCGGTGTCCGTAACCGCTATCACACGATATAAAAAAAGACGAAATAAGAAAACATATCTACGATGGAAGGGGGGTTTGAACCTCGGTCCGCTCCGTGCCAGCCCAGAATTCAACCACTGAGCCAAGCCGGTGCTCGAAATTCCTGCGCACTAAAAACCTATACAAGCGTTATGTCGGGAAGGAACCGCGTTAACATAAGCACTATAACGTGGTAGAAGAGTAAAATAACAACCAGGCGTCACAGAATACGAATTCTGTAACCAGGCGCGACACAATATGAACTGCATTACGAGTGGGTCGTTGAATGCTTCCAACAAGCAAGTCATGTTATTCACCCCATGACCTGATAATCGTGTTCGCAAGACACTAGTGTCCTCCTGTAGCAAATATTGGTATGCAAGTTAAGGAGATGACCATGAGAGCGCCTGGACGTAGGCGGCTCGATAGATAGATAGATAGATAGATAGATAGATAGATAGATAGATAGATAGATAGATAGATAGATAGATAGATAGATAGACAGACAGACAGACAGACAGACAGACAGACAGACAGACAGACAGACAGACAGACAGACAGACAGACAGACAGACAGACAGACAGACAGACAGACACGGTCTAAGCTTCTTTGGTTCGCTAAAGATTGCTTCGCGCTGTGCGGCTTCTCCTCTATAAAGTCTATCCTTCTCCTCTGAGGAAGCGCATGAGCGCCTGCTGCCGAGAGTTCTGCATGTCTAGGAATTGTACGCGTGATCGCAAGAGCTTTTAGTGACTGTAAAGAAATACAGACCTTTCTTTCGAGCACTGAGAGTTGTGGATTACATTCGTCCGGCAATATACCCGCATCTTAAGCGATAAAAAAAAATACATAAACGGGGCATATATGTACACACGACAACGCAGCATTGTTGAGAAATTATGCAAGAGAATCAGCTTTGAACTACAGTTAACGGGCATCTACATGGTTTCAACAAAAGGGCTTCTGAACTCTCTTAAATGGCACCTGCCAGAAATTGCTGCGAAGCAAGTGGCGTTAATTAATATGTGATCTACCTGCCACAGCAACATTTAAATTTACACAGCTGGCTCGCGTCAAGCAGAAAGTTAGCATCCGCATTTCACATACCATCAACGAGTGGACATGTAAATCTCAAATAAGAAGTCACTATTTCCAAGAAAGCAGAACTTAAAGGGACACTAAAGCGAAACAATGACTTGGTTTAGATTGACAAACTGCACTCTGAGAACTCTAATGCCATATGTTTCACTATCATAAGTTCATCATTAGCGGAGAAAATCAAGGTTAAAGTTTTATTTTTAAATTTGGCGCCGATATCTGCGCGCGTGACGTCAGAAATTCCAAATGTATTTTTCGTATTTTCGCGACATTGGCTCGATGAAATTTTCTGAAACTTCGTATGCTAGGTCTATGGCACCCACAGATGACAATGCACCTCATTTTTACCGATTAGAAGCTACGTAGGAACTCAGTAGACGCCTCCAAAATCTATGACGTCACAGTATTTTGGTGCGGGAATCTCAAGGTGGCGTCTCCACCCGCATTTTCCTTTTCGCGTGTTTTCTCGCTTACCAAGCGTCGTGTCGCGGTAAGAGCCGGTGTTTTCGGGATTGTGAAATTGTACTTAACTAATACGCGAAAAATCGTTTTGCCCTTTAGTGTCCCTTTAACGCTGTAATGGCTGCCTTAATTTCATGTGCTCACAACCATACAAACCAGAGTGGGCCACCCTGTGCGATTCCCTCGCTTCACTAAGTGGCCATGAACTCGACGAGTATGAGCGAAACGGATCACGTTCGTATGTGTCACGTACAGACACTACATTACATTTTTTCATGATGTAAATTTTATTTTGATGGAATCCCAGTCACTGTGTCGTCACAGCAAACACAGTTGTTCGCACTGTATAGGTTATTTAAAATAAGGGAGCGTTGACCGAAAATAAAATACGGCTTCTAATGACATTCTCCGAAAGTGTTGCATGTGCCAGTTTACGTGCATTGTCACTCCCATTGTCGAAATATATTCCGGTATGAAAAAGGGCGTCAGAACTCTGCACTCTTTTGGATGGATTCAGAAATAAAACTCATACAGCTAATTTACAAATACAAATATTATTGCTAAAGTAAAGTATGTCAATCCATACGGAATGATCAATAAGCACGCCGTTTAGACACGCCATCCAATAGCAGACCGAAAGAAAAAGCGGCAGAATTGGTTATTGTTACTTGCCACATGTTACCCGTTAAGTGCAGATTTCAGCATTTTCATTAAACTTAAAGTTATATGTTTTCTGAAAAAGGCAAGCACAGAATAACGAATAGGCAATGTGAAAGAAAAAAAAATAGTAGGTTTGTGGGGACTTTTTAGATTGGGCTTTGGCTCACCTTACAAAGAAATTGCCAAGAGGAGCAGCTACAGCTCTTTAGTAAACTCAGCAAGCACGCATGTTTCCCTGCCCGTTTTTTTTTTATTATTTTTTTTTGTTCAGTCAAGTTTATATGGAATAATCAGGTTCGTTTGGAAGCATAACTCCTGATTTGTCTTGCTGTTGCCGTGTAGTGCCGCCCCCCATAGTCAACTGCTGGAGTCACTGGTGCATTTAGAAGCTTCCTCCGTGGCAAAGGGACAAGAATATACGTCTCGTCGTCACCAGCAGTTGTAACAAAAACGCAACCACAACCGAAACCAATTTCCAAAAACGGGTCCCTGTGTCGTACCTGAAAAACAAAAAAAGACACACAGCATCTCCGTATGTTCCAAAAAGATATTTCGTCAATATTTGCGTCTTAGGGAGTTCTAGCCTATCCGAACACTGGCCATATCGTTAGCGAGGGCGGGCGAGCAATGGTAAAGAGCGCTTAGGAAAGGAAAGCGTTGTGGCACTCGCCCAATTTCAGGGATCGCATCTAGGAAAGCTCTTGTTTCATAAGTGGATTTGATCATCGGCACGTTGGGTCTGGAAACAATATTCAGGTTATCACGAATATCAGGCTATGACGAAAAGTTTGACGATTAGAGATGTATAAAATGTGATCTGGAAGACCGTTCCAATGTCCAATGGCTCTAGGTAGTGGTGATGGGTTAAATGCCTGCTTGAGACCTTGAATGCGCATGAAACTACGTGCGTTGTGAAAGTGAAAAAGAGGATGAAGCAGCCAACAATGGTATTTATTACTATTAATCAGAGTTGTACGTAACGCGTTACAAGTAATCGGTTACTTGTAATCAATTAGATTTTCTTGTAATTTTGTGTTATAATCGATTCCTTTTTTGAAACTAACGTTTGGGTAATTCAATTTACATTTTCTTGTAACTAATTGCCGGTAATCAATTACTTTTTTCCAGAATTATGTTTTAACCAGTCTTCCACGGCAGTTCTCGTCCCGAACAACAACAAAAAAAAAAAACATGGCTGGGTCTCTCTGTCATAGGAATCGCTATAACGCAAAAGTGAAACGTGTCTTCACAGAGGTCGTTTGTTTATTGTGCATTATTTTGCCACAAGAGTGAAGGAATGAATGCTGTAGCAACAAATTGTAATGTCACGCGAAGAACGTCAAGCGGCTGGAACTTCCAGCGCGCTCCTCAAGCAGGAAGGACGCACGGAAAGAACATATACAGGATGAGCGTGGACTAAGAACTGTTACAGCTCGACACATAATGCGCTCTGCTCAATCTCAAAGAAGGACGCGCGAAACGAACGCACAAGTATACACAGAATGAGCGCGAACTAACAACTGTCTCAATGGTTACTTCTTTGTGTGTGAGCAGCGCGCTCCTTTCGCAAACGCGGCCGCTGCAGCGAGCTTTCGTGCTCTCTGTAACTTCAACTCAAACTTGCGGTGAAAGCACTACACGTACAAACCACCCCTGTCACGAGATAAGCGTGGGCGCTCGAGCGACCACGCCCTGTAGATGCTTGCGTGCATCGCAACGCGAGGGGCGACCACTTTTTAAGCACGCCCGCCACGCCCTTCGAGCCATCTCGCTGTGTTGATGACAAGAAGACGCTGAAGCCACCGCGCTCTGAGTGCCGCCAACGGTAAATGGTGTATATAAATTGCCCGCCGTTAAGGCCGAGACAGACGGTACGATTTTCCATGCGATGCGGCGTCCGGCGCGGCATCGCATGGTGACGTTTCGTGACGTTTTGTGACGTTTCATCGCATCGGACCGCCGCGCCGCATGCCCGGCGAGCATCAAACCGGGCAGATATTTTGGTCGCCGCCGGTCGCCGCATCGGATGGTCGCATGGCCGCAGCCAATGACAGCTCGGGAGAAGCGTGTCGTCACGCCGCTGGTGGTGCCATCTCCCTGAGAGCGGCGACCGTGGCCAAGGCGAGTCGATGGAGTCGGGCCTCGGAGCATTCGCCGACATTGCCGCTCGCGGCGGCGTGATAAACATGGAGTACATTTCACTTGTGACGTGAAAGATTTCCGGATTGAATAAAGTGATGTTTCAACTGTGCCATTTCTGCAAGACAACGCCCGTTTCGAAACCACTAGTGAGATCGCGAGCAGCGATGCAAGCCCATTTCGCAGGTAAACACAGCGGCACCGGCGTCTCGGCGAGCCGTCGCGCTTCGCTTCCACCTTTGCTCTTCACATCGATGACGTCGAGGAAGTTTATAGCGCATGCTAACGCATTACGTACGAGTGCAAAGCTTAATCGTGTTGGCAAAAATAAGCGCTCTACGACGAGCTCGCGTGTGATTGCGAACGGCGCAGGTGACAGCCGGCGCCCGCCATGCTAAGCCTACCCATCGGAGTCGTGAGTGACGGGGTGCTGTAGCCGCTGTTGCGACGTGCTTGTCGTGCACGAAGGCGTAGTCTTTTTCATTATTTTCTCATAGAACGAAGCGTGGCTGTGCAAAGTGGTTTGTTTTGTGCTTCATTACGAGGATACGAAGTCTTCCCAGTGCGCATGCCGAGGCGCCGTATGTGGGCGGAGCCTTCCGCTGATTGCTCGTTCGTCCCATGTGTCTCGAAACGTCGTACTCCGCATGCCGGGCATCCGACGCCGCACGTCGCATCGCATGCAAAATCGTACCGTCTGTCTCGCGCTTTAGTAAGCAGAGGAACGTACGTCCAGGGACCCAGTCGATTCGCGCTGCGGAGCGAGGGGCCGTAGGTTCGACTAGCGGAGACGAAACGTTTTTCTAGTTTTTACTTTGCCATCTGTAGGTGTATATTTCGCAACGTCACTTAATCACAGAAAAACGTTATAGGAGCCGTGGTGGACCCCGGCATAAAACACTTTCGTGTTAAAATATGCGACCGCTCTGTAGGGATTCCCGTAGGACTCGACGGGAGGTTCCTACACAGCCTATTTTTTCACCTTTTTCTTGGCCTTACCTACAACGCCTGGCCCAAGAGCCTGCAGCAGCTCAGCGCGACGCTTCGTAGAGGACATGAAAACTAGCATGGAAGCAAAACGCAACCACGAGCTGGTGCGCAAGGTGTCCCTACGTTATAATACCGCACGTCCTTCCAGCGCATGCACTGGGAGAGTGTTCAGTGTAGCACCTCACTTTTTAATGAAGTTACGTGGAAGAATCAGAGACGACAACTATGAAAAAGAATTCCTGTTTAAAATTGAAGACGGGTAACACCACATCTCAGAAGTACTAAAGAATGGGAATTCCCCTACTTTCGTACTCTCATATAGCGGGGGCTTCGTCCCGGCTTCGTCCTTGACCTAACCTGAAGGTTAGGTCAAGGTCATTTTGGAGCGCGAAATTATCATCAACGCATCTAATATTGCTGTAGATGACGCAATCGTTGGCGAACAACCGAACTGAGGATGAAAGATTAGCTGGCTAATCCTTAATGTACGAGTGTTGTCCACGAAATAAGGTCCCCAAGAGGCTGCAGTCGCGAGAAACGCTGTTACGCGGGATCCAGTGACACTGGCGGGTAGCTTGGTTCTGCCTCTCTGAATCGCCGCCCCGGCGACCGGTCTGCGGCTCGTTTGACAGTGATTAGGGACTGTACACGCGCTTTCCGCACGCCCGCATCGCACGTGGCGGGACAGCTGCCGCACGCAAGCGGAGGGCGAATGAGCCTATCGGCGACGCTCTTTCGCCCTCCGCTTGCGTGCGGCAGGTGTCCCGCCACGTGCGATGCGGGTGTGCGGAAAGCGCGTGTGCAGTTTCTTCGGGATGAAGCTCCCTCTCGCTTCTCCCGCCAGGTGCGGATCACGGGCTGTGATTCGTTTTTTCGGCGTAAAAATACACTGCGCCGGTGACTTCTATCCCAAGTGTGTGAAGTTCACGGAGGAAAGTGTATGAGCGTATAACGCGTGCCTAAATGCATGTGTTGCGACTACACGACGCCGGAAACGAAACAACACTCCCGTCAGTGGGAATATCCGGAGTTACCGAAGCCGGGCGAGTTAAAACAAAACTGTCTGGCGGCAAAGGAATGGCGAACGTCTTTTTTGGAAAGGAGGGGTTATTGTTGTACGAATTCATGCTTGCAGACACCGCAATCAATGAGGAACGCTACTGTGGGACGTTATAAAACTTTCTCCGCAATTTCAAAACAAGAGGAGAGGCAGGCTCACGACGGGAGTGCGTTTCCATCAGCCCGACACTGGTCTGCACAACGGCCGTGTAACAAGCGATGTCACACCTTTCCCTACAGCCAAGACGTCGCCCCAAATGACTACCATCTTTTCCCTGAATTGAAGAAACACCTGGGTGGGACGCATTTCAGAACCGGAGGTGCGCTGCAGAAAGAGGCTTTAAGCTCCCTTCGCCGAGCGGCGGGACAGTTCTACGACTCAGGCATAAAGAATATTGTGAACCAGATCTAAAAGTGGATTGATCTCAACGACTATTATGTCGAAAAATAGGACAAGCTCTAAGCTTTCCAGAAGTGTATTACTCAATGTCAATAAGCAGGGTTTACATTATGAAAAAATATTGGGAACCTTATTTTACGGACAACCCTCGCATATTTAAAAGGGCAATCGGCCTAGCACACTGCCTTGGGGAACACCGGACGTGACGTCGCAAATGTTAGACGAAATGTCGTTGACCACCGTAAACTACTGGCGGGAAGACAGGAAGTTGCGTAGCCAAGACAATGTTAATGAATCGATACAAAGGGCAGACAATTTAGAAATTAAATGACAATGAGGGACAGTAGCGAATGCGTTGGCGAAATCAAGAAAGCGGCAATCACTTTGATCGTTAGTGTTCATATTAAAGGGAAAGTCAGTCGTGAATTCGAATAACTGAGTGTCACATGAGTAGCATTTCTGAAGCCATGCTCACAGAAAAAAAAGGTTATTTCATTCAAGGTGATCATAGATATGCGAAGCTCAGAAGTTCAAGTAGTTTGCAGGATATGCATGTTAGTGAGATGGGTCAATAATTACGGCTCGAGTGCCTGTCACCGTATTTAAATACGGGAACTACCTTGCCAATCTTCCAATCCCTAGGTAGCTCGCCGGATGGCAAAGACTGCTGAAAGAGTAGACACAAAGTGATTGGAAATATCACTAGTGTTCTTCAGTATTTCAGAGTTAATGTTATCAATGCCTGATGAAGTAGAGACTCTAATATTTGTGATGAGGTTCGGGATACCTTCGGCAGTGGCGGTGATTGGAGCCATGAAATGTAAGGGCTGATCTGGAACAAATGGCTCATTGGAACAATCTTCCTGTGTAAAAACAGACGCGAAATACGCATTGAAAGCGATCGCGTATTGAAAGCGGTCGCGTATTGAAAACATCGCGTATTGTAACGCGATTAGAAGTCTTTATTTAGGGAGAATTATTTGTCATAATTTTTTTTATTATTTGTGATAAGTGAGGGCAAGTTCTGCGAATAATACTTCTTCTTTTCTGCGCCTAAAGTTTTACAGTAGTCTTGTATAAGCAAACCATGTAATTATTCCAGTAGGACACATAATCATTGCATTTCGCGGTAGTAATGTGCGAAGCTGTTTAATGATCCAAGGGTTAGTTTTATCGTTGGATACAAAGATTAGTGGCACAAACTAGACAACTAACTGCAATGTTTTGTTCTATTTTCTATAAATATTTATGGATTTTCTATAAATTTTTCTATTAGAGAAAATTCTATCGAATGAGTTTTTTGGGAATACGGCGGGCCCAGTTTCATACACTTTATCCTACGATACAAAAAGAAAGATAAGGTAGAATTGGTTAAAGGTATATCATATTGCCTGCTAAAACGGAGACATGAATTCGTCGAACAAAAAGTGTGCGTGATCGTGCTGGTGATTGTTCGGGTTAATTGTAACAATTTTTCGACGTATATGATCACAAACACCACACCCCGTCTTAAACCCCTTTCATATTCAATCAACGATAAGCACAAGTCTTGAGTTCCTTTCATAAATGCTATAAACACTAATGTGGTCTCTAACGATTCTCTATATCCATTTACGGGTACATGGGATAAATTCTACATTCCGTAAAAACAGGATGCAATACATACTGCACGTATCTACAAGGAAGCAGCTCAAGAAAATCCTTCCTTGTCATAAAACACCAGCTAAGAAAGCTCGCGAACCGCTGTATCGCAGCCTTTGTTCTACGCGAGACCTTCCGTGCTTATATTCTCACAGCCGAAGAGTATGTAGTTATACAGCTGCGAATTCCACTTATATTTCTTTATTCGTTAGAGGCACTCGTACTCGACATCAGGTGAATTGTGAGAGGGCAAATTTCAAGTAATAACAGACCGTCACATCATACACTTACCATCTCAAGCATTTCCACGCTCTTGAGGTAACTCTGAATCGTCGACATTCCAAGAGGTACTTGCGAATACCAATCATGTAGCGATCCCAGTATTCACACCAATCCAACTTCCGCACATCAAGGTCGAACAGCTGCACCCACAACCGTGTCAGCATTAGTGTCGCAATATGAATGGAAACACTTTGCACCCACATCAAGGACTAGAACAGGACACATTGTTCTTTGACACACGCACTGTTAAATCTTAAAAACCTTTTATTAGGGGCGAAGCACCTTAGGGCCGAACCTTCGTCCGCCCAAGGTGTCCGTTGGCTGTCACGGGGAGATGCGTGGATGTGACACACACAAAAAAAAGGGTTCAACAATAGACTAATATTAATCATAATTGTGTCACAAAAATGTAAAACACATACAAGCTGAAACCCTTTATACTACACTCTAAGAAAAGATCGAGTAAAAAGGGCTTCTTTTTTGTCCCACAACAATAAGCGTCATCTATCTTGCGTTCCTTTCCTTGCATTATCGCAGCGCTCCCGACACATTCAGGTCACGAACGACATGCGCGTTATCAGCGTGACGTAGCGTTCCTGATAGGAAAGTGGTCAGCGCTGAGTTTTCATGAAAGGAAGCGCAAGCAAGTTAGATGACGAATATTGTTGTGGGACAAAAAGACACCCTTTTTACTCGATCTTTTTTTAGAGTGTAGTCGGCGACTTCACCGTAGACATTATAGACCTTAGGACCTAGCTTCGTCGTCGACTCTTTATGTCACTCAATGTACATTATATGGGGCGACGCTCGGGTAACGTACGTTATAGTCGAAACACATGTGAGACACAGAAAAAGGTGAGACACAAGAAAGGTTTAACAATAGACTAATATGATTCATAATTGTGCCAGAACAATATAAAACACCTACAAGCGAGAACCTTTTATACTAGTCAGCTACTTCAACGTAGACATTACGGACCTTAGGACCTACCTTTGTCGCCGACTCTTGATGTCACTTTATGTCTCTCAATGTACATTATATGGGGCTACGCTAGCGTAACATACAGTTACTCACCCATATGGCACCCAGAGCTTCGCCCACTTGTCGTGATTCACTTCGTGGAGATACGTGGTTTTTTTTTTTTTGCTCAAATGGGGGGCGGGAGGGGGGGGGGGGGGGTCATGATTAATTTTAGTGAAGTGGCACAGTGTCACTTGTCAGGCAGCTACCAGTCGCCGTGTTTTGTTTTCAGACTTATAAGAGTTACGCATTCGAATAAGTTTGAGTAAAAGGAAGGTTGCCCTAAATACTGCCTCCAGTTCACATCACATCGAGTACATTACTTGACGCGATAATTTAGGTCATTAAGTGGAGAGACTTAGCATGTAAATAACAAAAACTTAGTTACCACAAGATGGTGCTTTTCACCTATACAAAGCCATAATGCTCTGGAATATTCTATTTCTTATTGAAACAACACTGCAAATAATCGTCGAACGTTTTTTGTTGTACTATTCTCTGATTGCTGACGGTCCTATTTGCGCAACCATCCGTGTGCCCTACTTGACAACTGACCGACATCTGCTCTTAAAAAGTTCTATAACGTTTCCATCAACTAAGAAGATACCATTGTCAAAATGGGGCAGTTCCTGAAGGCGGTACAACTCAGCAAGTGTCAGAGGGTATGTACGATAGAATCTTACAGTTACATGGATGCTTGAAGCGATGGACAACAGTAAAACAGAATATCCCTGGAGGCAGCCAGTTACCTTGATGATGGCAAGCCCACTTTTCAAAAAGTTAGCTGAAGAAGCATTTCATACCGCCTGATATTGTTAGTCAATTGAAAATTACATCAGGTCAGATTTTCGCACTGAGTCTGTCAGTAATGAAAATTACTGGTGTTATTGTAATTTTTTAGTCGCTTTGAACAATAGGTGGAACTCAGGGAACTCACTTGCTTGTCTGTTGGGGACATATCGTTCATAAGTGCCACGAAGTTGTCTGATCGGAACAGCCAGCTGTTTGTGGTGTAAAAGTGCATGGCGTCCATGCCTTTTATGACTTTACGATATCGGGCAACGTTGCTGAAAAGCAGGACAGAAATTGTTGAGTGAATCATTGAAAGGCTGTGTTAAATTTCAAGTTTGACTTCCTAACTCCGCATGGGCTGTTTTGCCAACCATCGCTGATGACAGCATGGTTTTCGTGCGTCTAATAACGAATTGTGGATATTACCGTTTTTAGCGATAGTATTTGTCATGCACACCACCAAACTTTTGTGAATTTCTACGAAAATATGACAAACATGTTCCGAGTACGGAGCTGCCACATTGTGGTGATGCTTTTCACACGAATCTATGCCACCGTTATTCTCCAATGTCAATCAGCGGATCTCTTTTATATCGAGGGTGCAACGTCACTCTGGCCACTGAAAAGTGAGAGCCAGAAAATAATTTTTAAAAAACTTTGGATGAGGAATCGTTAGTGCATTGTGGTGGCTCAGGTTGAAATGTTTTCCGTCTATATTACTTCACTACAAGTTTACTGGTATGTTGACGCCTGACTATTTTCTCTTGTTCCCCATAAATCTATCATGAATAGCAATCTACGCGGCCGCTGAAGTGTGGTCTTGCAAATAGGAAGGTTCAGCAAGAAAGGTGCAGGTGACGACCCCCTGGCAACTTGCGGATCTTTGTCCTGAAACTTTCTGACATAATGAAAACGTGCTACGCACAGACTAGTGGCACACATCGAGGAAGAGGAAAAGCACTGCTAGTTCTGACACTTGCGAAAGTTTCGGGCAATAGCGACTGTGGAACACCATTTGTAAAGTGCAGTGAAGTTCCCCGCACAAAATAAAAGCGAGACTTATGGTGAATTAGGCGCAATAAGCCGAAAGAACTTCATCCCACCTATAGTTGTGCCAGTCTACCTCGCGAATCACACAATTTGCGCTCCAGTGATGTGTCCCCGAATGAAAGAGTGAGTGAAACACTTACATCTGATACATTTAGATCCTTCCTGGGAACATGTTGTTACCCGCTTGTGTCCGGGGATATTCTACTACTCGTGGCACCTACCTTTAAGTTAGTTTTGTTCAAAATCCAGGATGTTCAAACAAACAACAATCAGCGTCACCAAAATGCCATTCAAGTTTCCAGGAATCCCGCGGAACCAACATGGCCTTCTTGCCAGCTAATTGCAAGGCGTGGTCTCCGAAGTGTGCAGGCTCGTAACAAAGAGCACACACGCCCGGATATGGTAGCTGTTTGCAGCTGTACGGTGTAATAAGTAAATAAATGAAAGTTTCCATAAATATTTCAACATAATAGATTCAAACACACAAAACGCTTGCGAAACCAACCTGGCCTTCTTGCCGGCCAATCGTAAGGCGAGGTCTCCAAAGAATGCAGGAACGTAACAAAGAACGCACACGCTGAGACGAAACAGCAGTTTGCTGCTGGTCACCATGTACTTTGGAAATCGACGCTCGTTCGGCAAAGGATATTTCGCCGTAATCCTTTTCGCTTGTTCGTCCACATCACCCCATGTGTGCGGCTGTAAGGCGCTGCTGGTGCAGTTGTACACCTTCAGCTGCGTCAACCTTGCGAAGAGAAAATATGCCGTTATTGACACTAACTAATAATAATAATGAGAAAAAACTTGGATGACGCTTGAGCTTCGCCTTCAAGAGAAGAACGCGATAGCATAATCGGGCCCCGGATGCATCGCCTTCTGAATTGTTAGCCTGGCTTCGGTTCTCGGTGCATGCCTCAAACCGTGCTGCAAGGAAACAAATGTCTGTGCGCGCAGGGTTGCCGTTGGTGGCTACTTTGCGCCAAATTGGCTACTTTTGGACCCCGTTGGCGACGAAAATTTCCATTTGGCGCCATGGCTCTTTTTTGAACTAATGGTTTTACTTATTCAAAACGGTTTTATTTATTCATCAATAGTAAAGACTCTGTTGATAATACCGCTTCTGTTCTATTTGGCTAGAAATTCGGCGGTAATATCAAATGACATGGCTACTTTAGCTACTTTTGGCGTGAGGTCTGGCGCCTTTTCATGCCCACGCAACGGCAACCCTGTGTTCGCGTAACATTGGCCCCTTCAGACAATCCTAGAATGCCTACTGAAAGTACAGTTGCG
The DNA here is from genome assembly GCA_030522465.1 of Rhipicephalus appendiculatus. Taxonomy (NCBI): domain Eukaryota; kingdom Metazoa; phylum Arthropoda; class Arachnida; order Ixodida; family Ixodidae; genus Rhipicephalus; species Rhipicephalus appendiculatus. The sequence goes on from JALIZH010027677.1 coordinate 19,400, forward strand.
CAGTGCCCACAACGCCAAAGTTCCTCCTTTAGCAAATCAGCGGACTCATTACGCTTGCGCACTTGCTCACTTTTTGATGCTTTTGCTGCTGATGATGATGGAGAACCACCACAAGGAGACATTAAATACGTCTGCGTGCTTTGTAATGGCTGGACCTGTAAAACGCCCACTCTCTGCTCTGTTCAATTGTTTTGACGCCTGGCGTGATTCTACGCTTGTGCCACGCTATATTCGTGCGTTAAATGACCCCCCCCCCCCTACATGACATTCATATAGTGTTTTTTTTACAGCGGAAGCTGTTATAGAGATCACAACAAGGGCCCTTTTTGCGCCGTAGTTGTCCGCCGCCGCCGCCGCCGGTGTCCGTAACCACTACCGCAGGAAATAAGAAAAAAACTAACTAAATAAAAAATTGGCCGCGTATCTGCGTGCTTCGCTGCAAATGTCGTCGAAAGACGATAGTCTTCTGCCGGCCGTACTACACTGTTTTGCCTTGCCTCAGACAGCGCTTTCTCTATGTTGAATCGGCCGCACCTGGCTGGCCTTGATAAAATAGAGGAGGCGCCGAGGCGCTGCGTGAGACATGGACGCCATCTGGCAGTGCTGTCGAGAAACATCACCTTGTGCAGAACCCAGCAGGAACATATCGTCGGCCGAGCGCTTTTTCGTGCATAGCGTCGCTTTTTGAGCGCAGCCTAGAAACGCTGGGGTCTTCATAATTACGTATCTATGTATTTTCTTATAAAGAAACATACCAGAGACTACTTATGTATTGACGTTGCTCCTCAGACATGCGTAACATTTGCATTTGCTTTTTGATCGACAATGTTCACAAGTATGAACAAAAATACTTGTGCAAGATGGCTGGGCGCTGAGAAAGTGGTTCAACTTTGGTCGAGTGGCTGAATCGTGTGACGTGCCGACAAACAGACAAACAGAAAGACAGACAGACAGACAGACAGACCAAAATTTCTCCGTTTAAGTATCCCAAGAAAGACTATCGTCTTTAAAAGTACCTACGACAGAATGGGAATTGAACCCGGGCCCTCTGCGTGACAGCCCAGCGCTCTGCCACTGAGCTGCGCCGCTTTTTTTGTTCTTTATTTCCGGCTTGATGTCGGGTAAGGAATCGCGATAACATGTGTTGTAAAGCGTTTTAGAACAGTAAAGTAACAACCAGGCGTCACACAATGCGAATTGCGTAACAAGTGGGTCGTTCAATGCTGCTCCAACCCATTACAAAATCCTCAGGCATAATTCTTCATCGTCGTCAGCCACACCATCAACAAAGTGCACATAATGCGTTACAAGTGGGTAGCGGCTACCGCGCTTTTCTGAAGAATGCATAGCTCGGCACACTCACTCATGAGCATAGGTCGGCACTTTAAAGGAGTACTCACTCAAACTCACTCACCACAATTTTTTCAGCCTTCGCACTCACTCACGTTCACTCACGTCCACTCACACTCATGAGTACTCACTCACGTTCACACTCACCTCCACTCACACTCATGAGTACTCACTCACGTTCACACTCACGTCCACTCACACTAATGAGTACTCACTCATACTCAACTCACCACGTTCAAATGAGTGTGAGTGAGTGTGAGTTGAGTGCACTCAAGAGTGAGTGTGCCGAGCTCCATAGGTCGGCACCTTAAGGGAGTACTCACTCAAACTCACTCACCACAATTTTTTCAGCCTTCGCACTCACTCACGTTCACACTCACGTCCACTCACACTCATCACGTTTACACTCACGACCACTCACACTCATGAGATCTCACTCACGTTCACACTCACGTCCACTCACACGCATGAGTACTCACTGATACTCAACTCACCACGTTCAAATGAGTGTGAGTGAGTGTGAGTTGAGTGCACTCATGAGTGAGTGTGCCGAGCTATGCTCATCAGTGCACTCAACTCACACTCACTCACACTCATTTGAACGTGGTGAGTTGAGTATGAGTGAGTACTCATGCGTGTGAGTGGACGTGAGTGTGAACGTGAGTGAGAACTCATGAGTGTGAGTGGTCGTGAGTGTGAACGTGAGTGAGTACTCATGAGTGTGAGTGGACGTGAGTGTGAACGTGAGTGAGTGCGAAGGCTGAAAAAAATTGTGGTGAGTGAGTTTGAGGTTTGAGTGAGTACTCCCTTAAAGTGCCGACCTATGGGAGCTCGGCACACTCACTCATGAGTGCACTCAACTCACACTCACTCACACTCATTTGAACGTGGTGAGTTGGAGTATGAGTGAGTACTCATGAGTGTGAGTGGACGTGAGTGTGAACGTGAGTGAGTACTCATGAGTGTTAGTGGAGGTGAGTGTGAACGTGAGTGAGTACTCATGAGTGTGAGTGTACGTGAGTGTGAACGTGAGTGAGTGCGAAGGCTGAAAAATTGTGGTGAGTGAGTTTGAGTGAGTACTCTCTCTTAAAGTGCCGACCTATGGAAGAATGACAAATAATGGCATAGTGGACGCTTCCCCACTACACAAAAATTATGATTATTTATGGCGTAGTGGGTACCATGCAAGTGTGCTTGTAGTAGTTGCCCCAAGACTGTATAAAAAGGCCGCTCTTCCAGCTTTCGCTGGGACTGTGCTGTGCGTTCGGCGCAGGCCTGGCGTTTTTTTTAAGCAGTACAAAGCCACGGCGTGGCTCTGGTAGAACACCTGCTTGCC
>JALIZH010027679.1:0-12814 GCA_030522465.1 Rhipicephalus appendiculatus
TCACGCGGACAATGGCAAGCAGATCGAAACGTGCAGCGCGCTACTCACGCACACATGACGCACGAAAACAACACGCAGAGGACGACAGCGAACTAACAACTTCACAGCTCGACACTTAACGCGCTGTTCAAACAAAAACGACGCACGAAACGTACTCACAGGTACAGACTGAAGCGCGAACTATCAAGTGTCACAGTTGTTATTTCGCTGTGTTTGAAAAACGTGCTCTTTTCGCAATCAGGGACTCTGCAGCGAGCGAAGTGACCTTCGTGCGCTCGTTAACCACAACGCAATCGTTCCGGTGAAAGCCCAAGACGTACAATTCTCCCCCATCGCGAGATAAACGCGCGCGTGCGCACGGGTGTCTACCCCCCGCCGGGCAAAGTACGCGTGGGAGATGAGCGCATGAGCGCGCGCGTCGCGACGAGCGGTGCGCCGAGGGCGCCCTTTTCGCCATCTCGCTTGTAATGCTGAGAACAGGCTGATATTTCCCCCGGAGATCGGCGCACCGCCAGCGGTAAGTGTTGTATATAAATAGCTCGCCGTTTGTACGTTGAAGGACGTGCGCTTTCGTGGCTCAGCGGCTGACGCCGCGCGCTACGGAGCGAGAGGTCCCACGTTCGATGTCTCGCGTCGGATGCATTTTTTCTGAATCATTTTTCTTTGTGGCTTTTATAAATATATAGATACATATACGTATACGGGACGCGACGGTGACGGCAAAAAACAGCCGAGAGTGTCCATCTATAATTGCTATCGCAATAAAAAGCTGCCTATTACGATGAACGGTGCCAAGGTTACGGCCGCATGTACCCATAATTGTATTTACTTGCCTGGATGCCTTGAATATTATCAAAGTGAAATCCAAAGCCAAAAAATTGAAAGCCGTTTAACGTTGTTGAGTATACTTAATACCATCTCTGAATGTAAAAACCGTTTTTTTTTTGTGAAGCGTGCTTTTGCGCTAGGAGGCTCAAACCGAATCTGTTCTCTATAGGTTTGCTATATCGTCATTACGCTAGACCTGGTAGAAATAGGTTTAGTTGTATACGTGAAACAACATTCAAAGCCTTTTTATTGTTCACGATGAGTTCCTAGTAAAGAATTTGGCGATTGTTTCAAAATGCTAGCGATGTCAGGAACAAAGATTCCTACATTTCTTCGCTGACCGGAAAGTTCTAGCTGTGTAGCTATGTAATGCTGCCGCCTTGCGCTCCTCTCTACAAGAATTTCCAGAATAGCACGCCCGTACAGATTTTTCGAGACGTATCTATTATTTGTGGCGGTGTTGTTCGTCTTGAAATTTTTCTCGTTTCATCGCAAGTCGACCTTCACGACATGGAACGATTTCTCCTTTCACCCAAACGACTTTGATATCGGTGCAAGCATTTTCCACTCAGAAGCGACTTGTATTTTCGAGAATCGTTAAAAAATCTATTTGTTTCACTTCGAGGAAGCACGTAATGTCGGAATAATTTTTTTTCCCGAGAATTGCTATGCCCGCCTTTGTAAACAAATTAGCTATCAGCATCTGTCTGTATTAAGTTTGTAGGTCGTGTTCCACTCCAGCAAGACTTAATGACACTATTAGCCAAGTGACAGCAAACAAATGCGCTGCCTTCATTCCACACATGAAAAGTTTTTTTTGTTAAGAGGAAAATCGCAAAACATTGAATTCTCAGCACCCGAAGGAACTTTTGCACAAAATTTTCCTTGTAATTGAAGGCCGTCTCCGGAGGTTACTACATATATACCTGTTTGATGTGTGCTGTAATGTAAGGCAGTGTCATTGCTTTGAAAATTACAATGACACTGAAGCTAGAGATATTTGATACATAGTGTAAAAGATGAAATGACGCAGGATACATAAAAAAAAAATGAATGCGAAGATCAGAAAATGCAACAGATGCGTTCACAATACATGCAACCATGGCAGTGTATACGTAGAACCAGGTCAGTTTTGACAGGCTGCACGTGACGTTTGGATGCAGCTTTTCAATGTACTGGTACTCCAACATGGCGGTTTTGTTGACGTCAAGGCAGCATAATCACGTTGGGGTTAATCTCTTTCAACGTGATAATGGCGCGGACGGAACACTCTTGGCGTCTATAAATGGATGACGAAAGAACCTTCATGCGATTAACGAACTGTTAACGTTAACGTCACCCCTCAAGCTTCGTGTGTCACCTCGCTGGTACTCCAGCATGGCAGTTTCAGTGGCGTCAACGCAACCCATGTATTGTAACGACAGGGATATAGCATGATTGTGCGCAAGGATTGCGGTGAACACTTGATGTTCATGGCGAAAGATATGGCTGTGTTCCTGACCAAGGCCACCCAACTACATTCGTACCACCACGGAAAGACAGGCTAACGCGTGAGATAATCTAGACAATCCATATAAAATGGCTCGAAGAAAACCCGTCAGCATATCATATATCATTTCACCGAGTGGCCTAAAAGCATACGTTCGAGGCCAATATTCAGTGGTACTTTTTATATGCTTAGGAGACCATGTGAAAGCGTTTGTCAGCAATTTATGAAGAATGTGATCTTCAAGCTGTTGAGTGGATTATGAACTTACAGTATGTGCCCAATAACCGAAATAACTGCAATAAACGCAGTAAACTTCGTTGTAAGTTAAAACTTGTGGCATGGATTATGCGTTTCTTCAAAGTTTCGTCATTTTCTCGCCCCATCGCATCTCCTATTGGCTGAGAAATGAAAATACAGCATAAGAATGTGGAACGTAGCTGAGCGATGTAGAGCTGCGGAGCTATCTTTTCTGCTCTGTTCTTTTTCTTGCAGGCTTGTGAATAGGGAGAAATCAAAAAGGCCCTGTGCAGCACAAAACACACGCGTCAGTTCGTGAAGTGTACTGTGGGTGCCATGTATACGAGGTTCCGTTGTCCTGCGGAGGAACTTACATCGGCCAGACCTTTCGATGCCTCAACACGCGCCTCGGAGTACACGAGAACAACCATAGGCGCGCGCACGAGGGGGGTAGAAGCCCCCCCCCCCCCCCCCTAGACACCTAAGAGAGGGGGGGCGCAAAGTCTGCCCCATACATTGACTTAATAGGGAGGGGGGTGCTGCGATTAACCTTCGCCCCCCCCCCCCTGAAGGGGGAACCCTGCGCACGCCTATGGGAACAACCATCATCAGAAGCAGAGGAGCAGTTTGGCTGTTCGCTGTGCAGGCTGCGGTTACTCACCAGAATTTCGCGCATGTAGTGCTTCGAGCGGGCGTCGTCAAGAAAGCATGCAGCATTCGCTATTCACAAAAAAAGGTTCGTCGTGTGTCAGCATGTCTTCTACACCTCGAAGAAAAAGAGGAATCACGTATCTAGAAGGCGCTTCTTAGGCTTGCAATTAGAAATGTTTTGTCACGGCCGCTGGAATAAAAAAGAAGGTGTGGCCTGTTGCGTGCCGCCGAAGTGGCGTCTCGGGCCTAGTTCACCTCGCGCCCGCTATTGGCGCCTCTGCTCCTCCCTCGGAGAAGCGCTTCTACATGCATTGATACGGGCGACAGTGACTCTAATCAGGTCGTAAATAACGCGTTTTGCAGTTGCACATCACAGCTTGAATATTGCAGTCGTTATTAGAAGGGCCCATTGCACCACATATGTGAAAAGTTTGCCCTATGAGTGCCAATCTTTCGTAGAGTGGGCATCAATACTCTCCATGAAGGCTTCCCGTTTGAATCATCTGCAGCGAAAAGTCTCACTGATCCCGTTAATGGGGAGGCAATCGCCGGGCTGATTCCAAGGGCTGATGTATCGACCCACCGAAGCGAAACACGAAATCACAGACCAATTTAAATGTGGGTCCTTCTAGTGCACCAGCGAAGGCCGGCTGCGGTCGAAAGACCGAGTTAGAGCCAAGAGTTGACAACACAAACAAAATGTATTCTCAGGTGAGGCAGTACAAGCATCACACAAACTTGCACACTCGGCTGGTATCAATTACAACTCACAACATCACTTAGATGGTGTTTAAAACAACGGGAACAAACTTACCGCGCTGCAAGTGCAATCTCATCCATTAGTAACTATCCAAGAACACTTAAAGGCCTTGAATATTCACCAAACGTGTGCAGCACACAATTCTTCGAACGTATCTCGAATATTTCTCTTCCAGGAAACACTCAAACGAACTCCAGCGCTGATCGTCGTCTCGGCGACACTCTTCAAAACAGAGCTCTCACGGCGTCATCATTCGATTCTTCAAGATCGACTGACCCACACGACTCACCCGAACAACATAACTCCTTCGATAACCCCGCACTACCCTTCGTCACCTCTCGTTTGGATCATTCCCGGCTTCGCGAACATTCCAAGTTATTGCTCAGCGCGTACCACAGCAACAGCTAGGGGAAAAGGGATTCGTCTCGTCGGTCCGTCTGCGGCGATCGGCCCCCCAAAAGAGGCCCCAATACCGTGCGCTTGTTTCATCCAGCGGCCGCGCCGCTACGATGTCTCGAATTCTCCGGATCTGCGCGGGCGTTAGGCTGTGGCGACGGCGTCTTACGGTGTAGAGAGCAAGGGCGCGGCCTGGGCGCCTTTTGATACTTGTTTTCTTTTTTCGTTGCGCGCGACCGTCGGCGCGGCGGTGATTTGATGCTGTCGTCTGGAAGCGGCGCCGCACGTCTGATTTTGCGCTTATTTGTGACAAAAAGAAGGTTCCTATTCCGAATAATACGCTTCCCGACACTGTACATCGCAGGGGAATACGCGGTAATTCACAGTAGCGTCTCTAATTGCCTTCGAGCTGCTCAGTGGCACATAACAGCTTGGCGGCATCACACCACCGGAAAAAAACTGTCTGCCACACACGTGCGCACCAAAGAACCGTTCTCAAGCACAAGAAACATGAGGCAAGCTGCCCCCACACACAATCACACACCAAAAAAAGCACGATGAAGCACACGAAAAAGCACACGGACACACATAAATCCTGAGGCAACCCCATTGGAACACGAAGTGTCGTCTGCTTCATGGATGGATGGATGGATTCTATGAGCGTCCCCTTTATAACGGGGCGGTGACATGTCTGCCACCAGGCTCGAAAAAAAAACTTTCTTTTTATGTTGGCCTAATGCCTTATCTACATTGATTAAATCTCTGCTATTATAGCAAAGAAAAATATAAATTCACGGTCCATCTCTCTGCCTCTTAAGGCAGAATGACCTTATTTTTCCCCATTCTTCATTTTTGTCCTTTATCTCTACTTTTCTGCCACCAATACTCTAACCGTCTCTTACTTATTTCTATCGCGGACGTGTTCAGCTTTCCATTGTTGTCCCTAAAACCCAAGGCTTCATGTAGACTCGTGCCCACACGTATATCTGGGTGGATATCGCCGCATTCAATCAGTACATGTTCCATCGTTTCCTTAGTTCCCCCCACAGCATGTACATTGTTCTTCTTCGTTACAGAATCTCGCTTTATAGCTACGCGTTCTAAGGCAACCCGACCTTGCCTTCAAACAGTAAAGCGCTTCCCCTTGAATTATCATAAAACCTCTCCCTCCTTATTTCGTTTTTTCCCTTTCGGTAGTCACTGAGAGCCGGCTTCTTTTCCATCGCTGTCATCCAATAAGACCTCTCCGCCTCTCTGACTTTTCGTTTAATGCTCCTTGTTGCCATGTCGCCCACGCTGCTAGCCGTATATTTACTGGTGAGCCTCCTAGTTCTTTTTCTCCACTGCGTGTCGACGCTTTTTCTATACAAATATCTGAAAACCTTCCCTGCCCATCTACTCTCCTTCATTTTCCTCAGCCTCTCTTCAAATCTAATTTTGCTCTGCGCTTCCCTCACTTCAAAACCTGTCCATCCCATATCACCCTTTACAGCCTCATTTGTCGTCTTCCCGTGAGCGCCCAACGCGAGGCGTCCCACAGTCCTTTGATTTACATCCAATCCTGATTGCACCTCTGACTTCATGCACACCACTGAGTTCCCAAATGTAAGGCCCGGAACCATCACACCTTTCCACAGCCCTCGAAGCACCTCGTACCTATTGTATCCCCATAACGCTTTATGCTTCATGATTGCAGCATTCCTCTTTCCCTTTGTTACCGATGCTTTCTCTTGTACCTCCATATATCTATCCCCCCTCATTTACCCGCACTCCGAGGTACTTGTACTCGCTTACCCTCGGTATTTCTTGGCCCTGTATTAACACCGCATGGTCTTCATGATCATTGAATACCATCAATCCACATTTTGTTGCACTAAAACCTAGTCCCAGAGCCTCGCCTTCCCTTCCGCATATATCTGCCAGCCGCTGTATTTCATCTTGACTGTCCGCAAATAAGACAATATCGTCAGCATAAAACAGACCTGGAAGCTTCCGCTCAACCATCGCGCCTGCCTGTTTGTGTGACAGATTAAATCCAATGTTGCTACCTTCTAGCGCTTTTTCCGTCCTCACCATGTACAGCATGAATAACAGCGGGGACAAAGGACATCCCTGTCTCAGCCCCTTGCTAATGTCAACGCTGTCCTTGCTGCTTATTCCTTCCCATTCCACACAAACTGTATTTTCTCGGTATATTTCCCTCAAAAGCTGTATACAGTCGTCACCTATGCCCACTTCCTTCAATATATCCCACAAAATTTCCTGATTAACGTTGTCATATGCCCCGGTGATGTCTAGATAAGCTACGTATAAGGGCCTGTTTTCTATTTTTGATATTTCTATACACTGTGTGAGAACAAACAGGTTATCGTCTAACCGCCTGTCGATTCGGAATCCATTCTGGAGTTCTCCCAAAATATCATTTTGCTCTACCCACGTTTCTATTTTTAATTTTACTGCCTGCATCGCCAACCGGTGTAGCACCGATGTAATGGTTAGCGGTCTATACGAGCGAATGTTATCCTTTTCTCCCCTGCCTTTATAGATTAAGTTCATTCTACTTTTTCGCCAACTGTCTGGTATTTCCCTCTCCTGTAAGCACTTTTCTACGGCTTTCAGCAGTGCTTCTTTAGTGCTATGTCCTAGTTCGTTAATGAGGCTGACGGGAACCCCATCTAAGCCCGGAGTAGTGCGCTTAGGAATTTTTCCTTCGGCCTTCTTCCAATTGAAATTCTCAAGTACTACCTCTTCCTCGGTTGTACTCTTCTGTATACTTTTACTCACCGGGGGAATCCCCTGGGCGACCTTTTTAAACGAATCGGCTGTTACCTTTCGGATGTAACCTAGCGCTTCATACCCTTCCAATTGATTTCCTCCTTCATCTACCATATGTTGTTGCATTGTGACAGACTTCCTACCTAGCGCTTTTAGGTGGCTCCAAAATATCCCAGGCGCGGCCTTCTTCTTTTCGCGAATCTCTGTCATCCAGCGTTCACTTTCGCCTTTAATTTTTGCCTCGACTAATTTCTGCACAATGGATTTTTGCTCTAAATATATTTCCCATACTTGGTTGACTTCATCCCCTGGGCGCCCTAACTCCATGGGCTGGAGTTAGGGCGCCCTCACTAAAAAAGCGGCCGCAACTGTCAACTCAGCCGAGACGCGCTCGCCCATTGACGGCGCCGCGACGCAACAGGCCGCTTTGTTCATGACTAAGAGATGACAAAGCATGGGCGTGTCGTGCCCACGCTTCGTTCTCTTCTTTCTTCAAATACATATTCATGAATATTCAACAGATGCTTTCATCATCTTTGTTTAGATTTGATTGTGGGGTGGCGTGCATGTGGGGCCAGCTGCTTTTGTTTCTTTACATTGCCTTGGTGCAATAAAGAAAACGTTGTTAGTCAGCGCTCGTCTCTTATCGTCATTATCTCTTCGTCCTCGTTGTACGTGCTGTCGTTCACTTCAAACTAATCAGCACAAGCTAGCCCAACGCCGCTTCCTTCTGCACCTTGTTAACTTCGTTAGAGCGAACTAGCCCAGCCCGACCTCTCTGCCTTCTAATAAATAATTCTCTCTCTCTCTTGATAAGCTTTACCATCTGACGAAGCAATGCAGCACAAAACGATAAACAAAAACAAACACGTAAAAAATTTGTAGACTAGATCTTCAGTACTCGGTAAGATGCTTTCATCGTGCTGGCACTACGTACGTAATTATGTCCTACAAGCTACTGCATTATTGATCGTAAGAAGAAAATTTCTTTTGCAGCCGCTGCCTTTAAAGAATCGCTCGTCATGTTCTCGCGACACAGTTCTGTAGTTACACAGGTCTGCAGTACCCTTTGTACGCAGACATGGTTTGCGCAGTGCTTCGATTCCTTCCGGTGCATCACGTGAACTGCGTACAACACACGTGCAAGCGATACATGGGGCTGCAGAAAAAAAAATTAAGAAATTGTTCTCGTGACGGCGTCCACTGGTACACGTCTCTCGTGCGCTCCCACACTCCTTTGTTCTCGAGTACCCCAAGGCGTGGGACGTCTCGCACCGACGCCTTTGTCTTCGCCAGACGGAGATGTACACCTTCTCGACTTACCACGCTTCCGGTAATAGAAAGCGAGGTGGTGTTTCCCGTGCGGACATCCTGCTTTTGTTTCACATGCGGACAAGCGCACGGGAACAGATGCAGGATGAGACATGAAATTGACGCCCTTATAAAAGAAAGCGCATCGGCGCCGACGCTTGAAAGGAAATCGGTGACCTCCGTCCTTGGGCGGTTTGTGCCAGTTTGCGCCGGTATCCTTGTGCTTGAGGGTTACAGCGCAACGAATGTGCGATGAGCACTATAAGGCAGACAGGGAGAACAGCAACGTGAAAGAAGCCCTGCAAGTATGACGCTGCTGCTGCTGATGATGATAAGGATGATTATGATGATGACGGACTTTTTTTAAAATTTTGGCATGTGCTGACGGCGGGGGATGGCCAACGAATCGGGTGGCTGAACTGACACCCGATTTGAGCAAATGAGAAATCAGACCCGATGAATATAATAAAAAGCTCGAAATACGGAAACAATGAGCGTGTATTTATATGCTTGAGCGAATTCACTGAAAGCGTCAACATCAGACCGCAGCCCAGAATGACGGTAATACGCTAGCGCTAAAAATATAACCAAGGGATCACAAAGTCTGAGTTCCTTGATTCTTCTTTGCTCTTGCCTCCCTAGATTTACAAACACCCTTTCTTTTTCTCTTTTAATTCGTGGTGTGATGGTGTATGTGCACATGACAGGGACCACGACAGTAAAAACGAGGGATAGGATTCCTGGGTTAATGTGCTCGTCATGTCGAAAAATTAATAACCCTTCTAGTCCTTACGAAGTGCCTGGGGAAGCATTGCTCCGGCTTCGCGATGGGTGGCACAGAGATCCATGCGGTGACGTCCGGGTGAACGCTGCCGCCGGTTCATGCAGTCGCTCCCCGCGGCGAGCGCTGACTTAATTCCCTATTCGTCACACGAGGCTCATCTCTGCTGGACGTCCGAGGGCGCGTCCCCCCGCTCAGCACGTAGCGGCAGCACTGTAGTAACTGTGTTTATAGCGCGGGTGTGACGTCACCACGCCTCGATTGAGGTTGACGCCGGCCGTTCTTGCGCGCTTCGCGATGCGCCCGCAGCAGGTCGACGTTAACCCGTTTCGAGGCGGCGGACGGCGGCGCGGTCATGTACCGTGTTTGCGCGCACCCAACTCCCACCTCATTTTGCCGTCATGGCGCGTGCCATAGGTGCGCAAGTGTATGCATGCATGCATGCATGCCGTGCAGTACAATGCGGAAATTAGGCATTACTATTAGCTACCTCATTTCATTTCAGTTTTTCATTTACCAACCCGCTGCTACTAATTTGTCGGCCTCGACGACTAAGCGATCTCTCCGTTACGGCACACCCACCATCAAAACAAATAACTCCACGCCTAATGACAGGTTTTGCTTATATCGTTTTTGTCGTCTAAGTGATTCCAACCATGTGCTTGTATTCATCTTTATTTACCTGCTTTCCTACAGACTCTTATTTATCTATTCTTCATTTATCAGATACCCGCAGCGTCTAAAGGCGTTACAGCTGGGGGGTTACAACATTGAATGGTATACATCTTCGTTAGCACCTTATAATGCAACTACATAAGCACATAAATACATCTTGGTTCACGTTACAGTAGGGGGTTCGAGCACTGAATTGTATATATCTTCGTTCCCCACAATGTACTTGCTTTTCAGTTAGCCTATTCCATTGTTTAATTGTTTTTCGAAAAAAAAAATGAGTTGGCATACATGTTCGTTCTAGCTGGATATTCCAGGATTTTGCAAATATATGATCAAGGCGTTTTGCAGAGTAATGCGGTTTGTGTAGTAGGTAACTTTTTCTGTTAATTGCAGTTTTATTATAGTAAATCCAATAAGCAAATTTTAATTACCAGTTACACCTCACCTGTTACAGGGAATCCAATGATTTTGGATAAGAAATGCTTGATAACAATAAGTTTGTAACACATTGCCACTACTACTACTACTGCTGCTGCTATTACTACTACTACTACTACTACTACTACTACTACTACTACTACTACTACTACTACTACTACTACTACTACTACTACTACTATTACTACTACTGCGTACAGTTAGTTTGAAAGAACAGACGAAGGTATCTCAGACAGGCTGGTCGACGTTTTGTTGGGGGGACTTAACTTTCACGCATATTAAGATAGGTGCCCTATCGAAACTTCGACTAGCCTGTAGGCGGCGCTCACTCCTGTTCAGTTCAACCTGTAAGTACACTGGGCTTCTTTTGAATCCAGCTACTCCCACCTTTACATTGGACTACTACTACTACAACTACTACTACTACTACTACTACTACTACTACTACTACTACTACTACTACTACTACTACTACTACTTCTACTATTTTAATAAAAATGTGGCTAATAATAATAAGCACTATAATATTTATCTTATCTGATTTTTCACTTGCTATAGTGGAAGGAAGGGCCGCCTGTCGCACCTTCGAGGGCCACAATTCTGTGTACCTGGATTTCTGGGCGCCGGGTTCTTTTTTTGCGCACTATACCACCGCTAGCGAAATCTTTATCTCATAAAAGCTATTATAAGAGGGCTTCGGCCGCCGCCGAACCCTTTTCCAGAAAATTGGTTTTGGGTTGGGAAGTTGACCCCTGGAAAATACGGGGCCTCGAGAAACGCCGAAATCGTCGACAGCTTCCCGCGCAATGCGGCCACATGCCTTCAAGGACAACGCGCTCTCGTCGACCTTCACTTAGGAAGAAGGGGGGGGAGGAGAAAAGCTGCAAGAAATAATAATGCACGCTCGAAGCGGAGGTGCTGAAACAGGCAGAGCGATATAATAAATCTTTCATAAGTGAACTAATTAACTTTATTCCTAGGGGGAGAGTAGTCGCTCATAACGAAAAAAAAAAATGAATGTTAATATTTCCTTTCCTAAAGCCAATCGTTCAAGCTGCCTCCGCACCAACGAAGTCATCATCACTATGTCTATGTTTTTTTTGGGTTATTGGTGATGGCAGAGTTGTGAGTTTACTGACACCGGAGCTACAAAAGTGAAATGGTGCGAAATCAGAGGTTGACACTCTGCAAACGTCTTGCAAAACCCGGGAGCGTCCTTATACTGATAAGTTTCTACATTGAGTACACTTTTACTTAATGACTAAACACTATCATTTGAAGGTGAACGTTGTACTCGGGAAATGTCGCTAGAACTTATGACCACGCGGGGGGGGAATAGACAGTGCATTATTTCGCAAAAGTGTGACACTCACCCCGCTTTCTTCATTCTCGCATCGGCTCGTGTTCACTGAATCACGGTTTATCGCAAGCTGTTGTATATATTCAGCTCTGGAAGCACAGTGTACCAGTTCCAGGTGCTATATTGGTTACATTTGCTTCGCTTTAAAAACGCTCACATTACTGGAACGCGCAAACTATTGAAGTTGAACGTAACAAAATCGGCAAGTGTACTTTACCGTTTCATACGTGTCATCCTTTCAAATGCTGATAACGTACTGCTTCACAATAAGTCAGAAGGAACAAATTTCTTGTATATTAATTGCTTCACATACTATATAACTATATTAAACAGCTTGGGGGTGTAACGTGGTCGCAGTAAGCACAGAACCAGGTTGATTGGAGGAACACGGAAGAGGCCTTTGCCGTGCTGTAGGCGTAGTCAGGCTGATAATGATGATGATAATGACGACTATATCACCATCGCACAGCGCTGCCGTCATAGGAGTAAGGAGCAGCAAGCTAAATTCTAGGCCTGACCCAGCAAAAGCCACATGATCCTTATGCATCTGCTTAAGACATCTCGAAGGCGAAGTCCTTTGTCTTCACCGCTCACCCCCCCCCCTCAAACCCTCCTCCTACTTGCTCGAGAAGCTTATCTACCTAGCGTGGTTTTCCACAACTCTAGGATCAGCCTACCCTTGACCAAGCGACGATGGAAATAGTTTGTGACGGCGTCACAAAAAAAATTAGCAACCAGTGACGTAACGAGGACGTCATGAGATCATTTTTTTGCGTCACTCGTGGTGACGCCGCGGCCACCGACGGTCACACTTCGCGTTCGATGAGGCACCTAAGGCTTCCGCCTTATTATGGTTATTATGTACGCCCCTCAGCAGCGGGCCTCGCGTTAATCTTCAACGTAAGTCTAAGTATTACCGATAAAAGTGCTACGTTTTCGCGCCAGCAATCATTAGGGCCGTTCGCAGGAAGACGTGCCACTTTCGATATTTCAGGAGAGGTCGCTGCACGAATTTTTGAATAAACAACGAAAGTCGTTTAGTTGCGTAAACAGCGCGGTTCCTCAAAAGCAAATAGCTGAATTTGCTCGCAGAGTACTCAGTACATACGACCA
>JALIZH010027681.1:0-27418 GCA_030522465.1 Rhipicephalus appendiculatus
CAGTGCTGCTCCCACAGAATGCGCAACACAGCCAGAGCTATGAGCCCCGCCTCCGTCTCCAAGCATTGCCTCAGAAATCCGCTGCGGAGTTTGCGCACGACGGCGATGCTCGCTTTACCCTCTTCGTCGCGTGGGTCTTGCCGAATCTGGAGGCCCACGCACCACAGTGCTTTGTTGCAGCCTTGAATAACGCTGGCCGAAAAGCAGCGCGCCGAATTCAAATGCTCGCAGGGCGGCACGAGTCCGCGGGCGACGTCGAAGCAGTGTGTGGCAGTTGGGCAGTCGCTTAGATCTGGTACGAGTCCAGGGCCGGGGAGACCAACTGGGTTAGAGCCACTATTTTCCATGACGCAAATGAGTTCGGCCGGATAAGTGATCGATGTTGACCTGGTGTTCTGGGCTGCCTTCTTCTGTATATCGACGCTCTTGTTGCGCTTCTGGTACAAATAAACTCCCGGAAACGTGACCAGTGCTGCCAGCGGAGCGGCCGTGCAGAGGCGTGACATTCGCTTTTATACGTATTCCATTTCGCGAAGCGTTCTTTTTCAGCATTGATACTGATGAGCGCTGGTTTTTCGCGCCATTTCGTGGCATATGCGTTAATAGAAACAGAAACTGATAGATTACAGTGACGTCACGGAAGCAGCTTCTCATCGTGCTGTTACTCATGTATGGCGGCCAAGTTGACGCCAGTGTACACTATCGCAGGCGTATCTCAATTTCGGTTTGATTAACCTGCTTGCTTCGCAGCAGATTATCACTCCTTGGGTCCCGCGATAAAACGTGATGTCAAACGTGTATACGCTTATGTTTCGTGCTTATTGCGCATCTTTTCGAAGTTCTCGAAAGCGAAGATCGCGGAATTAGCACTTCTCAGATGAAGTGAATTTGGCAAAGTGCAACATACTGTACTGCGCAATTAGCACTTCTCAGATGAGGTGAATTTGGCAAAGTGCAACATACTATACTGCGCAATTAGCACTTCTCAGATGAAGTGAATCTGGCAAAGTGCAACATACTATACTGCGCAATTAGCACTTCTCAGCTGAAGTGAATTTGGCAGTGTGCAACATTTTACCGCACAATTTCAATCATGATGCTTAGAGTAATACAGAGCTGAGTTAGTTGATAAGTATTCTTGCTAAAAGACTGGGCATGCGAATAATGAACTTCTGTCTATAGAGCAGGAATGGTTTCTCTGGATTTCTGTTCTTCTCGCATTTCTTTGTTTGTTTATTTGTTTTTCCTCGCCAGGGTTGCTATGCGGAATGTCCCGATTTTGGCGAAACTCGGAATCTTTTCCGTGCTCTGGCGACAGCCCCTTTTGAACGAGCTAACAGTACGAAAAGGTCAAGTCCATCGCTCAGCGCTCCCTGCGTTCCACTGGGTACGATGGAACGTGGCGTCACGTCAAGGGTGGTCGACAATGCTGGGTGGTATGTTCAAACCACAAGCATCTTCATTTGTTTCTCGTCCCACTGAGTGCAGAAGAATACCCATGCACGAAGACGTGTCAGAAACTTTTACTAACGATATTTTTTAGTTGTACACTGTAAACCACTTTGCACCTTTAAGGGGGTTTCAAGCAGGCAAAACACCCTTTTGCCTAAGCAAAATTTGCAAAATTAGGGTGTAAGGGTGTTTTGCTTCCCCAGAAGCCTTTAAGGGGTGATGTTCTAGGGAAAACACCCTTTAGGGGGGTAAGGGTGTTTTGTGTTATCGAAACAACCATATCCCACACAACAGCGTACCAGATGATAAATGTGACTCTCTGATTAAAGAGTCATTGGACCTTTGGCGAGTTTAGATTAAAAGATATGTCTCTTTAAGGGGTATCTACAAGGATACCATATATTTACGCCTATTCTCTTAATGTTTAGTGCTCACTTACAGGGAACAGGAATATCCCCACCGGCACTGATCGGCGGCTTAAGATGCTATGGCTATATATACCAGATGGTCACTAAGGCTGTGTAGCGCTTTGCAGAGTCCACGAGATATTTTATAATACGCTCTGTTATGTGTTTTGTGTGGCGCGCGCGTGCACTTTCAATGCTGATGTCAACTGTGATTGCACGTTCCCTGACTGATAGATTTTATTTTTCACGTTTGTTTTTTTCAGTGATAACGGTGTTGAGGCCATTCGAAACACCCTATGATATGGATGTATTGATACGTGAAAACACCCTTTTCCTAAAGTGTAAGGGTGTTATAGACACGGCAAAACCCCCTTAAGGGTGTAAACTGGTTTACTGTGTACGGGCTGTTTAAATTCATTTTCAAGCGTTTAATGTCTGCACTAAGTATCCTTTAAAACCGGGGTCGGCAACCTTTTCAGGCGGAGGGCCAAAGTTGCATGATGCCGACATCGCGAGGGTCAGATGGCTAAGCGCAAGGGGGGGAAGGGGGGTGTTTACAGGCAAGGAGAAAAAATTTGACGAATTGACAGTAATCTACAGAACTGGAATCGAAATCTTGTTTATTTAAATTGGAAGGGTAATCATTTTTGTTTATTACCGAAGAGATTCTTTACAGTCGATATAGGAGGTGACACGGGGAGGGGGGGGAGGGGGTTCTGACGCCGTGTCGCGGGCCACATAACAGTGCCCGGCGGGCCACATGCGGCCCGCGGGCCGCAGGTTGCCAACGCCTGCTGTAGAAGAATCAGCACCGTGGCCTCTGAGATTAGTTGTGGCCGAGTGCCTTACAACACCGCGGCCGGAGATAATAACCGAGGCATAATCATCATGATTCATCATGATGATCAATCATCATGAGATTAAGAAGTTTTCAGGTATGACGTGGCAGCAAAAAGCACAGGACCGGGTTGATTGGCGAAACATCGGAGAGGCTTTTGCCCTGCAGTGGGCGTAGACAGGCTGCTGCTGCTGCTGCTGATGATGATGATGAATCATGATCGGCCTGTATATTTTATCGCATTGCTCGGCAGGCGCGCGTCATCTTTGTCCTCTTCTTCATCGTCTGCCCGCTCATCGAGCGCATACACTCGGCTAATTAGCTAATTGCATGGGCGGTATACCGACCTAATGAAGTCAGGACATGCTATGACAAAAGCGAATAAAACCATAGCCTGCTAAGACTGAGTTAATTAAGCCATTAAGACCATGCTAATGAAGCCGTGTCAAGCTACGACTGTGGTAAGGCCATGCTAATTAGCACGATACTATTTAGGAGGGCGCAAACTAAAGGCAAGCTAATTGGGTGCTTACACACTAAGACCATGCTAATTAGGTCGTGCTAATAAGTCCTATCCAATGAAGACGTTGTTAGGTAAACCTATTCTAATTAATGTCTAGCTAATTACAACCTTGCCAAATAAGACAGGGATGTCTACTAGTAGGTGAATTAAGAGGTAGCTAATTAATAACACCAAAATTGAGACCCAGCTGACGCGGTCTTCACTCCGAAGCACACCGAGCAGACTGAGTAGACGAGCCACGTAAAATGCTGGAAGGCGATCGCAAGCTCGTTTGATGGCTCCAGCCTTGCACAAGTAGTGCAAGCGGACTGAATTATTTTATATGCGAAGAAGTTGCTGCTTAGCGTCGGCCGCAAGAAACGCTTGACAGTAACACCGGCAGTATGACAGTCACGAGATGAACTGGGCCTTCTCAGAATCAACGTGTTTTACCGGATAATAACAATATGTGGAGTGTTACGTCCCGAAACCACGGTATGATTATGAGGGACGCCGTAGTGGAGGGCTCCGGAAATTTTGAACATCTGGTGCTGTTTAACGTGCACTGACATCGCACGGTACACGGACCTCTACCATTACGCCTCCATCGAAATGCGACCGCCGCGGCCGTGACCGATTCCGCGACCTTCGGGTCAGCAGCCGAGCACCCTAGCCACTGATCTACCGAGGCGGACTGAGCTTGTACCCGAGTTTGCGAGTCAATCAGTTTGATTGACGATCAAGGAAAAGGAGTCAACGGGACGCGGGCGCCGCTCCGTAGAGTAGAGGATTCCTAGAGGAGAGAAAGGGGGGGAGCGTAGGAGAGGAAAGAGAGGGGACGGGGGACGCGGGAGGGACGGACATAGCCCCGAGCATAAGATGCTTCGCATCTAATAACACGCAATACCGGTGGTGTCTGTCGCCCACGTTGACTCCATTGCTTGATGTTGCTTGCATGTGCTTGCGGAGACCTTTGTCCGTCCCTCCTTCCCGCGTCCCGCGTCTCACACCCCCTCTCTCTCCTCTCCTATGCTCCCCCCTTTCTCTCCTCTAGGGATCCTCTACTCTACGAAGTGGCGCCCGCGTCCCGTTGACTCCTTTCCTTGATCGTGCTTGCATGTGATTGCGGGGGCTTTGTCCGTCCCTCCTTCCCGTGTTCCACGTCCCACACCCCCCACAGTGCATACCTGACACACAAACGCGGGGGGTGTGGTGTGATTTTACATACAATATATACACAATGTTTCATTATTTACATATTGATCAAGTATATACACAATGTTTTATTATTTACATATGGGGTAGATGATGATTTTGTTCAATAGCTCTACGGACCACAAGGAGGGGGGTTCCCCTGATTTTGTTTTCCTCATCAGCGTCATCGTTATCACGTGTAGTGGGTACATTCCACTATACTGGAACGCGCTTATTCATCATGGTCATCAGGCGTCATCGTCATCTTTATCACGTGGAGTGGGTACATCCCACTAGTGGCTACCTACTACTACATACTACAAAGGAGGGACAGACCCACACCCTAAGGAGCTTCGCCCCTAAAAAAATTCGTAAACCGCGTTTCGACAAGTGGACTTACCTTTCTCAAGGCTGCGAGAGGCTGCAAGAGGGATAAAGAAACACAGAGAAAGAGAGACAACGAAAGAAAGAGAAAGAGATTCTAGGAAATAGACGGAAACAAAGATAAATAGAGCATAGCATAGCCTTGTACTGCATATATATAGCAAGTGGTGAGAAACGGAAGGGGTGAGGAGGAGGAAAGGAAGAGGGGAGGGAAATATGCATAGCATAGCCTCGTACAGTATAGTATAGCAAGAGGGTGGGGAAAAAAGTCAGGTTGAGGAGGAGTGATGAAAGGACGAGGAGGGAAAGAAAGATGGGAGAGAGTAAAGCATATCATAGCCTTGTATAGTACAGTATAGCAATGAGGTGTGTAAGGGCAGTGTGGGTGACAAGAAGGGGAAAGGAGGACCAAAACGCTTCGCGGTTTCCTTAGTCTTCGCACCACAAGCGCGTTGGAGCCGTAACGTTTTTCCGTAGGTTTACGGACAACTGGCACCGGCGCTGTGGCTTGAAACATAGCAAGGACTACCAGCGTGAGACAGTAAAGTGAGGTGCTCGCGCCGCTGAAAGCAATTTATTGCGCACACACATTCAAGTGCGAGTATCTTCAAAAGCTTCCCTTCGAAGGGGGTATAAACGTACGAGCGGTTGAGGTCCTTTGGTTCAAGCGGTTGAGGTCCTTTGGCTCAAGCGGTTGAGGTCCTTTGGTCCTATAATTTCGTTTCTGGTGCTCAGCTGGACGGGTGATCCGGCTTTGCGATGGTGAAACGCTTAACATCGTCGAAGCTCAGGTATCGTCTCACCAGGCGCCAGCAGTCGTTGCCCATGTCTTGCAGCTGCATGCCACAGCCGACGACAGGTGGAGCGCATGTCACGCTCTCCTTGACCACGCCGGTCAGTCTCATGAAGTCGTTGAGCCCCTCGACGCTGCTGAGACGGCTTCGGAGCGTGCTGGCCACTTGGCCGGTGGCAATGCCCTCCTTTTTGGCGAGTTCTCTCAGCAGGCCCGGATTTCGTGAGACCTTCTCCAGAGCGGTGGCGGTGTACCTGTTTGCGATTAATAGTGGTACGAATAACCATTCCTTGCATGGAACAGGTAGCATCAGTATACAGGATTAGCCTAAATGGTTCAGCGGGTTTAAAAGCACTGTTAATTTACAAGTACACGAAGTACAAACTCGGTTGATTCATGAAAAGATATCTACACTCATAATCTTTCCGGCATATTCTAGGAATGGTCAATGTGCACGCCTTTAATCACCCGGCACCCATCTAAGCGGTAATACAGTCCCGTCAATGCGTGCATTCAAGATTTTTTCGCCACTGTCTCTCACAGCAGAACTGATGGACTCCTGCTAACCTTGTAGCGCTGTTGGCTTTGGGTACATAAACTTCCTTTAACATAACCCCACAGAACAAAAAAATCACACGGCGTGACATATGTCGATCTGGAGCACGGTCGGACTGGAGAAGCGCGCGGGCATTGTAACGGCCACACGCGTCTCCAGTCCGGCCTTGCCTAAAAGGATGATGTCTCCCCTCGGTTTTCTCTTCACACAAAAAGGTAGTATCACGTGACTGGCTAAACCAACGCAATATTAAATGTTGATAAGGCGCAATTTTTTCTGTATTTGTGTAAGAATGCGCGCTTACCTCTTTTAACAACACTTAGCATATCATAATGGACAAAAAATCTTCCCCTGCATTTTCGCCGTCTCCTACAATACCGACAGAGACCTGCCATTTCGCGCCCACGCAAGACAATACATGAGGGGGGCGTTTTAAAATATTAAGTGCATCCATCTTTTTCTGTGTCACCCAACTTCGTGTGTCTTATACTTCTAAAAAAATAAACAGTGCTTTGAGACCAGATAAATCATATTTGCTGCACATGTACACAGAAACTGCAGAGTAAGCAAGAACAACATCTAAATGGTGAACCTTTTAAAAATTACCGAAATTTTATGTGCATATATAGGCACGATACAAACGTAAATCGACACTGCTAAGCCGAAATTAGGAATCAGTTACAAAACGTGTAGGTGCACCTGGAGCGTCGGTCGTGGCGCGCTGCTGTGGGTCGAGTTTGATATCCCGACGAGAGAAGAATGCCATATCATGTAAGGTGCAAATGCTCGAACGACATGTTGAATCAGGCATGTTGATAAAACACTTTGGTGGTGTTTATGAGGCGTATTGGTTGATACTTGAGCCCCTGATTTCCACGCATGATATGCAATTAAATTTATTCACCGTGAGACAAATCTTAAAGAAATGCACCTTGCTCACTCCTTAATGACCTCCCCCCCCCCCCCCCAAAAAAAAAAAGACGTGAGAAATACCTACCTGTCGAGACTAGTAGCCTCGTTGAAAGCAGCTGCACGTTCGACTAGGCCAGAGTTCCTCCGCGTCGTGTCCCTGATTGTGAACAAGCACCGCTTCGCTTCGATGTCCACATTAGAGTTGAACAAGTCGACGTTGAGAAGGTTATAGTTGTCGACAATGGCCTCCGACAGAAGGGAGACGAATTCGGTGGCTGTACCATCTCCTTCATTGAGCAAGAATGACACCCGAGAAATGTACCTGCTGAGTCCGATGATGCGAGTGAGCTGGTCGTTGTACTGGAAATTGCCGTTGCTGTAAATATCGAGGTTCGAGACGCTGGTGTTGGCGGCCATCGACTCAAACAGAAGCGTCCAGCACGGCGATGCGGCTGCGTTCGCCGCCTGGAACGGTTCTGTCACGGTCAGGCTCAGTTTACGAAGCACGGTGGTTTCTCGGAGGTACTTCGCCAGGGCAGAGAACACACGTTCGCTCGCGTCGTGGACATCTAGCGAGAGGGAGGTGAAGTGACCCAACGCAGGCAGCAGTTGCAAAGCGTCAACTTGCACGCTTTCCTCTCCTGAAAGGCTGATGCCTGAAAATACCCCGAAGTTCATGAAGTTTACTCCGTATCCGTGTAAGTAATTCCCGAAGTTAACGCGTGTCGATGAGTTTGTCTTCGCCAATGCTTCGAGAACAGGCGGAAACGTTGCATAATCATCAGTGTCCTCATTCGAGACTTTTAGCTTCTTAAGATGTCTGTTCCTCGGCAGCAAGGCGACGAAAGCAATCCAGTTGTTTGGATGCCACAAGGAGTATGGCAGCTTGAGCACTTCCAACGATTCGTTCTTCGCCAGTGCTTCCGCGCAGCGCGTCAATGCGGTCTCCGATATTTCTACGGACTCCGCCTTCACCTCGCCGATATCGAGTTTCTTTAGAGCAATACATTCTTCGAGTAACCTCGTCAAGAAACGTGCGGTCGTTTCACCGCCGCAAAGATATAAAAGCCTAAGCGTAGACAGGGTGGCATTGCGGACGAGTGCCTCTTCTAGAAGGAGCCTTTTGCGATCCACGTTGAAGCCCGAAACCGACAGGCTTGTGAGCAAGCCGTTGTTCCCCACGTATTCCCCGAGTGGTCCCGGCGGCTTAGCGGTCCTCCAGAACGCCACCAGCTCAAGCGAATTCAGCGTCGTGTTGGCAGCCAGCGCGTCGACGAATGACTTTGGCGGCTGCCTGTCACCGTCAGTTGCGTGGTAAACCAGGGACCTAAGACAGGTCGTAGTTCTCAGAAGTGCCGATACGGCGTCCATCAGAGCACCACTGCCTTCACACATGACCAAGCAGTTGAGAACTTCGAGACTGCGAAGCCTGGGAAGAACTGTCGCGACGTGCGTGTACGCGGCGTCATCCTCGTAGAATGTCAGGGTGAGCTCCTTCAGCGGCGAGTCCTCGGGCAGTTCTGACAAGACGATCTCGCTGTGCGACTTGAAGTAATCGTCTACCAGTTCTAGGCTGTTGATGCAAACGTGGGTCTTGAGCAGCCATCTTAGGAAAGGAGTCGCCCTGTAGGAATCTCGGCCGGGAGGAGGTGTCAGATTGGCGTCGGTCATCTCAATGCTCGTTAGGGACAAGGAGCCTGCGCCTTGTTCCCGGAGCTCCAGGGCGATGTCGAAGAGCAGCTCGTTGCAGTTGGGGAGGAAATTGTGGATCTGGCATACTTGGTCTTTGTACGCCGTGCACGTTGGTCGGTAACGGTCGAGTCCTCCGCGTTCGACGATGCCGCTGCTGTCGCCCCTCTCAGCCAAGGTAGCGGGCAATAGGTTGCTTGCTTTCGCCAAAAAGGTTTTGCATTCTGCTCCTCCGAAGTGTCGCTCGAGCCCGCTATCAAGTTCAACCTGCGCAAGAAAAAAAAAACGCAGCCCAGATGAAAAGGAGCGCAGTACTTGCTACAACGACAAGAAAAATTTATGTCCTTACAAAATTTATTTGCTACATATTCCTTATGTAGATATTGTACATATTCCTTATTTGTACATATTCCTTATTTATTTGCTACATATTCCGGCAGTCTTGTCTGCTGTAGAACAAACATCATTGTCGTGACACAGAATTCTAATCTTTCACGTGTGCTGTTTGCACGGAGAGCTAAAATATGGCAAGAAATGTTTGTAGTACCGCAAAAAAAAATGTGTTGGCACAACAGGCACCGAATCATCCCAACAGAAATGTCCCTGAAATAGCGTGAAAAATGTGTTGTAACGATACAGAATCTTTATACACCAGACCCCTACAGAGCCTCCCGACAGACGCCACGGTAGGAAAAGCATGCGTCGTCCAAAAATACAAGTCATGTCATCTCATTCTGTTGTATTTTTCAACGGGGAATAGTGAGTGCATGCTGATGTTATCCCCATGCATGCAACTTCGATCAGAGATGCTCGCAGTCTTTTGCGTGGCTTTCGCACCCTTTGACGTCAATAAGTAGTCTCACGCGAACAATTAATTTTTTTTCGTACTCTTAAAGCGGACAGGGCCGCTCTTCTGAAGCCTTTTATGGTGTCTGCTGCACAAGGGCAACGCGTCTATATTTTTTTTAAATGCCAGTGCAGACACTCGCTCCTCAATGGGAACTGTTGGTCCATGGCCTCCGCGATCAGCATGGCAGGGCCCCGCTGCTGCGGCGTGCCATCCTTTTCGGAGCGTTTCCACGAGGAGGAGTGTGATTTTGTCAATGCCTTAGCACACCTCGGGGTGGCGCCCTTAGTCCAAGCCTCGTTCATAGCATCCATTCATATAAAATAAAAGCTCTACGACGTTGGCCTTCGTCGCCTGTCTAAAACACTGCGTTTCCCGCGTGCGCTCACGCCGTAACGAATCACGGGCCGGGCTGGAGGAGAGACGCGACGCTCCTCGCGTTTCCACCTGTTCCGCGCGTGGTGTCATTTTAAATGCGAAGCATTTCTTAGCGAACTTCGGCGAGTTTGAGCGTATCTAGCTATCTATCTATCTATCTAGCCGCCTACGACTTTGGGCTCTCCTGGCCGTATCGTTAGTGGGATTTATACCAAATTTGGTATAGCATAACATGACCGTATGACGAACATAAATGGCTGTCATATCATGAAAATCATGAATAACTTGTCATGAAAAGTATGATTTACATGCCACGCTCATGGCGCGCTCGCGGCCGTTTCGTTAGCTTGATATACACCAAATTTGGGATTGAGTGACGTGACTGTATGACGAACATAAATAACAGGTCGTAATATGCAAATAATGACGTGCATGTCATGAGCAACATGATTTACATGCCACGCTCATGGCGCGCTCGCGGCCGTTTCGTTACCTTGATATACACCAAACTTGGTATTGAGTGACGTGACTGTATGACGAATATAAATGACAAGTGGTAATATGGAAATCATGACTTGTCATGTGCGACATGACTTGCATGCCACGCTCATGGAGCGCTCGCGGCCGTTTCGTTAGCTTGATATATACCAAACTTGGTATTGAGTGACGTGACTGAATGACGAACATAAATGACAACTGGTAATATGGAAACCATGACTTGTCATGTGCGACATGACTTGCATGCCACGGTCATATCGTACTCGCGGCCGTTTCGTTAGCTTGAGATACACCACATTTGGTATTGAGCGACGTGACTGTATGACGAACATAAATAACAGGTGGTAATATGCAAATAATGGCGTGCATGTCATGAACAACATGATTTACATGCCACGCTCATGGCGCGCTCGCGGCCGTTTCGTTAGCTTGATATACACCAAATTTGGGATTGAGTGACGTGACTGTATGACGAACATAAATAACAGGTCGTAATATGCAAATAATGACGTGCATGTCATGAGCAACATGATTTACATGCCACGCTCATGGCGCGCTCGCGGCCGTTTCGTTACCTTGATATACACCAAACTTGGTATTGAGTGACGTGACTGTATGACGAATATAAATGACAAGTGGTAATATGGAAATCATGACTTGTCATGTGCGACATGACTTGCATGCCACGCTCATGGAGCGCTCGCGGCCGTTTCGTTAGCTTGATATATACCAAACTTGGTATTGAGTGACGTGACTGAATGACGAACATAAATGACAACTGGTAATATGGAAACCATGACTTGTCATGTGCGACATGACTTGCATGCCACGCTCATATCGTACTCGCGGCCGTTTCGTTAGCTTGAGATACACCACATTTGGTATTGAGCGACGTGACTGTATGACGAACATAAATAACAGGTGGTAATATGCAAATAATGGCGTGCATGTCATGAACAACATGATTTACATGCCACGCTCATGGCGCGCTCGCGGCCGTTTCGTTAGCTTGATATACACCAAATTTGGGATTGAGTGACGTTACTGTATGACGAACATACATAACAGGTGGTAATATGCAAATAATGACGTGCATGTCATGAACAACGTGATTTACATGCCACGCTCATGGCGTGCTCGCGGCCGTTTCGTTAGCTTGATATACACCAAATTTGGTATTGAGTGACATGAGTGAATGACGAACATAAATGACAACTGGTAATATGGAAACCATGACTTGTCATGTGCGACATGACTTGCATGCCACGCTCATGGCGTACTCGCGGCCGTTTCGTTAGCTTGAGATACACCAAATTGGGTATTGAGTGACGTGACTGTATGACGAACATAAATAACAGGTGGTAATATGCAAATAATCACGTGCATGTCATGAACAACATGATTTACATGCCACGCTCATGGCGCGCTCGCGGCCGTTTCGTTAGCTTGATACACCAAATTTGGGATTGAGTGACGTGACTGTATGACGAACATAAATTACAGGTGGTAATATGCAAATACTGACGTGCATGTCATGAACAACATGATTTACATGCCACGCTCATGACGTGCTCGCGGCCGTTTCGTTAGCTTGATATACACCAAACTTCGTATTGAGTGACGTGACTGCATGACGAAAATAAATGACTAATGGTAATATGAAAATCATGACTTGTCATGTGCGACATGACTTGCATGCCACGCTCATGAAGCGCTCGCGGCCGTTTCGTTAGCTTGGTATGTACCAAACTTCGTATTGAGTGACGTGACTGCATGACGAAAATAAATGACTAGTGGTAATATGAAAATCATGACTTGTCATGTGCGACATGACTTGCATGCCACGCTCGTGGAGTGCTCGCGGCCGTTTCGTTAGCTTGATATACACCAAATTTGGTATTGAGTGACATGAGTGAATGACGAACATAAATGACAACTGGTAATATGGAAACCATGACTTGTCATGTGCGA
Organism: Rhipicephalus appendiculatus; assembly: GCA_030522465.1. Classification (NCBI taxonomy): domain Eukaryota; kingdom Metazoa; phylum Arthropoda; class Arachnida; order Ixodida; family Ixodidae; genus Rhipicephalus; species Rhipicephalus appendiculatus. The sequence continues at coordinate 12,422 of JALIZH010027681.1, forward strand.
CATGACTTGCATGCCACGCTCATGGCGTACTCGCGGCCGTTTCGTTAGCTTGATATACACCAAATTTGGTATTGAGTGACATGAGTGAATGACGAACATAAATGACAACTGGTAATATGGAAACCATGACTTGTCATGTGCGACATGACTTGCATGCCACGCTCATGGCGTACTCGCGGCCGTTTCGTTAGCTTGAGATACACCAAACTGGGTATTGAGTGACGTGACTGTATGACGAACATAAATAACAGGTGGTAATATGCAAATAATGACGTGCATGTCATGAACAACATGATTTACATGCCACGCTCATGGCGCGCTCGCGGCCGTTTCGTTAGCTTGATACACCAAATTTGGGATTGAGTGACGTGACTGTATGACGAACATAAATAACAGGTGGTAATATGAAAATCATGACTTGTCATGTGCGACATGACTTGCATGCCACGCTCATGAAGCGCTCGCGGCCGTTTCGTTAGCTTGATATGTACCAAACTTGGTATTGAGTGACGTGACTGTATGACGAACATAAATGACTAGTGGTAATATGAAAATCATGACTTGTCATGTGCGACATGACTTGCATGCCACGCTCGTGGAGCGCTCGCGGCCGTTTCGTTAGCTTGATATACACCAAATTTGGTATTGAGTGACATGACTGAATGACGAACATAAATGACAACTGGTAATATGGAAACCATGACTTGTCATGTGCGACATGACTTGCATGCCACGCTCATGGCGTACTCGGGGCCGTTTCGTTAGCTTGAGATACACCAAATTTGGTATTGAGTGACATGACTGTATGACGAACATAAATGACAAGTGGTAATATGGAAATCATGACATGTCATGAGCGACATGACTTGCATTCCACGCTAATGGCGCGCTCGCGGCTGTTTCGTTAGCTTGATATACACCATATTTGGTATTAAGTGACATGACTGTAAATGAACATAAGTGGCAGGTGGTAACATGAAAATCTTGGCATGCATGTCATCTACAGCGCCATTTACATGCCACGCTCATGGTGCGCTTGCGTCCAGTTCGCTAGCTGGATATACACCAAAATTGGTATTGCGCGATGTGACTGTATGACGAACATAAATGATAGGTCCTAACATGTAAAACATGACATGCAAATTATGTAAAGCATGATCTGCTCCTTCCTGGCTGCTTCGCATTACATCGATTCCCACAGTGCGTGGTATCTGCGGGCTTTTTTTCTTGTTAACTCCTTAACATGCTGCGGAATGGCGGCCTTAGCCCAACTTATGCGTCCAATCATCTACGCAGCGTTGCGTTTCGTCTGCGCCGAAATGCAATGCTGATTGCGCGCTGCCATAACTTTCCACAGCGGTACGAGACGCATGCCGAACCGGACTACTTCGCGTAGGAGTACATGTGCAGAAGCTCCGGCCCCGTAGCTTTCCCTTCATTGCCAAGAAATGTCCGCAATTTATAGAAACATTGCGTATAACGGCGTTTGTTCACTTGTAAAGCCGTGTTCAGACTATACGTGCGCAACGTACGCATCCTCGGTAAGGATCGTAAGCGTAAGCGCAAGCAACGTAATGAGCATGTTCAGACGTTGTTGGATTTGGCGTAAAGTACGTAACGTAAGGGACGTAAATGTTGCCGGGCTCGCGACTTTTACGACAACTACAGATGCGACCGTTACGTACGACCAATGGGCAAAGCAGTTTCGGTTTTCACTTTCCGTTCGCGGGGCTTCTGGCCTCCCCCGATTCCGCGTCTTCATGCGCGTCTTGAAAGCCAAGCAGTAGCGTGTCTGTGTAGTTGGTTTGCCGGACTAAAGCGCAGACGCGATGTGCGTTAATGTGAGCGCACGTAGCGTCTTCCCTTTAGCCCAGCCAGGCCAGCCATGGCCAAACACGCGAACCTTGCTAGGCTGAAATTGTAGCGAGGACGCAACGCACATTCAGAATGGTGATTGGCGCGTCGTAAAAAACGTATCGTACCGAAAAGATCAATGTGAACATACGTGGTCGCTAGCTACGCAAACTGACGATACAGCCGTTACGCGATACATTTATGAAAGATGCGACTGCAGTCTGAACGCGGCTTAAGGCAGAAAACATCTTCGCTTACTACTCGCCGTACAAACGCAAAGAAAATTCTATTCGGGGTGGAAAGAACATTGAAATATTTCTTAATGCGAACGCATCTACTGCATAAACCTCGCGAGCCTCCACGGCGTTCCAGCCTGTACGAACGCTGACGAAGACTTGTGCGAGAATGAGAGACGCCGTGCCGATGCCGCTAAACAACAGAGAGTTTTAGTGCTGGGGCCCCAAGCGGCTTGCGTACGTCAGCCCTTGCGTTCCTTTGTATTCTCCACAAGTGGGGCGGTGAGTACAAAGGAACGCGAGAGCGTGCGCACGCAGGCAGCTTGGGGTACCCGGCACTAAAACTCTCTAATAGCGTTTCCGGGAACGCGCCGTAACCACGATCGGATGTATTGCGAAGCGACGTACAACTTTCTTATTTTTTTTTCCTCAGCTTCGTTGCTTCGAAAGCTCGTTAATTAATCTTGCCTAATAAGGCAAAAGACAAAAACTAGCGTAAATTACGCTATGCAATATTCAGCAACGAACACTTTGTCGCGTCGTCATAATACGCGTCGGCACAAGCTGCTGCCGTACATCAGGCCCGTAGCCAGGTGGGGGGGAGGGGGAGGGCTGGGGACCCGCACCCCCCCCCCCCCCCCCCCCGAAAGAAATTCCTGGCTACGGGTCTGCCGTAGATATTACCATAATAATGCCACAGACTATCGAGTGACAGTAAAGGGAGTGGGGCGGCTGCACAGCGTTATCTTTTCGCACATAATAATCATACAAGCATGGGGATGTTGACCCTTCGGCCTCAGTCACACGTATCCAACAGGAGTCGGTTATAGCTTGCTTTTCTCGTAGTCTGAAAGACCACAGCTGGTGCCTTCCACGCTAATTTGACGCAGCGCGAACAGCATAAGCAAAGCAATAAGATAGAACATTCGCTTACCCGTCAAGAGACACCGACGGCGTTGCCCGAACGCTGCTGTGGCACAACGCGCGATTGAACGGTGTCGCCAAAACCGAAGGGTCTCGATGACGATGATGATGTGGCCTACGAATCTTGGCACGCGGGTAATGGACGATTCACACGAACGTTTGGAGGAAAACCGGCGCAGAACAAATTGCTAGGGACATCAATAAGTGGGTGTCGTTTATCCGCGTTGTTTAATAATACAAATATCTGGGGCTTTTACGTTCCAAAACCACAATTTGATTATGAGGCACGTATTAGTGCAGGACTGCGGAAATATTGACCATCTGGTATTTTTTTAACCTGCACTGACATCGCACAGCACACGGGCCTTTGGCATTTCACCTCCATCGAAATGCGACCGCCGCTGCCGAGATCGAAACCGCGCCTCTCGCGTCAGTAGCCGAGCACCGTAACCACCATACCATCGAGGCGGACGTCTTTTTTATTGCGTGAACTGTTTTTCCACAAGCTACTCATTGTACAACTTGACTTTGTTTCTTGTATTTCTTTTTTTTACTGTCATAGCGTGTCCACTGTACAGAGTGGTGCCCCGTCTTGTTTTCATGCGTCTTCTTTGCGTAGACGCTTCGCGAGTACTGTTTGCATGCGCACTCCTGTATGAGCCTTCATGGCTTACATTATTATTAAATAAGTTAATTAATAAACAATGCTTGCACAAAACATTTAAACACTGAATGTGCGTGTGTGTGTAAAAGCCTGCCGTTCCCCCCTATTAATTTCCAGTGTACAAATAATTTATCTGTGCGCATTAATGCTGCGCTGAGAGAAGTATTACCCAAATGGTACGCTCTATGGCAGAATTTGCTGAGGACTGCCAGTAGTCGCTTTGGCAGTGATCGTGAATGATTAAAAAAACAATAATTACGTAATGATTTAGGACAGCTAGGACGAAAAGGTAACCTTGAGACACAGAAACAGGGAAGAAAAAATGTCAACTCTGCATATACATACATGGGCATCAGACCAACACAGAAGGCGTACCTAAACCACGGAAAGGAATACAGAAAAAAAACCCGCCGTGGTTTTCTAATGGTTAATTATGGTACTCGACTGCTGACCCGAAGGTCGTGGGATCGAATTCTGGCCGCAGCGGTCCCATTTCGATGGAGGCGAAATGCTAGAGGCCCGAGTACTTTGACTTAGGTGCACGTTAAATAACAACAGCTGCTCAAAATTTCCAGATCCCTCCACTATATACGGCGTCTCTCATAATCATACCGTGGTTATGGAACGTAAATTCCCACAACTATTTATTTTTAGAAAAAAAAGGAACGAAATCATCTGCAGAGAAACACGCATAATATATTTCATGATACAATTCACATCACAGAAAATAGCGAACGCAAAGATCAAAGGCAGATACAGGACCATACCAAGAGCAGCAAGGATATGTTTACGAAGTAAAATGCAGGATTCATGCGCACATCAACCAAAATCTTTCAGACATACAGCTGATATCAGTGCGCACATTTCTTACACGAGATTGATGCCGGCATAAGTTTTGCTTGCATGTCCATTCGGAAATATTGGCTGGAAACTTACGCTGCAAATGGATGATTGTTCGTCGGATGCCACTTGTCACGTTTGATATTTACTGTTGAAAGAAGCCTTCATTTCGGGTCTCTTGGAACACGATACAGCGTCCAGAGTTCCTGAAATGAATGGTGCCCTGCGGCACGCAACACCCGGCCGTGGGGACGGTAGTGAGCGCATTAAACTGGAGGGAAACGAGCGCCGGCCTAGCAGCACGCACAAGAGGAGGGGCACTGGCACAAGTGATCTGGCGGAGGAGTCAAAATGGCGGCCATGCTGCCGCCAAGGCCAAGGAGGCGGCACCTGCCCTTTCAATAGCTGACAACACTCTAAGCGGGGGGCGCGCGCATCGAGGCACTCTTGCACCAGCGGGCCCACAAAACAGGACGAAAAGCACCAGCAAGCACGAGGAGAGAAACATGGGACGTCAGACTACTACCCAAGGTAAATGTAACTGGTAGCGAAACTTCCATAGAAGCCCATACGTTCAGAAAATGGAGGCTCATCAGCTGCTCACCAGCTGCTCATGGGGCTTAGCGCCATCTGTGTGAGGAGGGAACGCTTCCGGTGGAACAAAAAATAAAGCGGATGTGACGTAATAGCTGGTAAACAAGTGAGGTCATTTTGTTGGCACTAGCGCGAAATTTCACCTCAAATTAGATTTCGTAGGCCCCTGATGACTCAGCACTCGCACTAAGGCGATCGCCGGCGAGTCCTCCACGAGTGCTCTTCCGGTCAACGCCAGATAAACTAATATCGACTCATGACTAGATAGTGATGTTAAAGTGTACTATACCGTTCAATTTGCCTCGATTTCACTAGCAAGCTTATTCTTGGAACTTTTATTAGGCGTTTGTAGCATCTTCCGCAGATGGATTAAAGTAAGCAGCAGTGTACCTTTCCTATTGCAGCGTTGATTATTTGCTTCGCACATACGCAGGTTATTTAGTACGCACATTGCTTGTGTTCTTCAGTTCCAAAAAAAACAAGAAATGAGACCTAGTCACGGCAAAATTATGACACTTCAGTTTTATTCAATGGTCACAATAACTCAATTTTATTACACTGCACACAATGAGCACCAAGTGAATAAGCATCGACGGACACTACATGCGCTTTGTTTTTCCTTATGCTCCGATAAATTACTGTTACGTATGTGAATACAGGTATGCGAATTGTAGCGCAGTAGATAACATAGCCATCTGCTCACCGATAACACGAATAATAGTAGGCACTGCGCGTTCGAGAAGGAAACTGGGCCGCAGGAATACTGATTCATGAAAGTCCAGCGAGCGCAGTGCTCCGAACCGTTGCCCTTGTTTCTTATCTAGAAGACATGGGTCGCCAGGCATATGTGCTGCTACTGCATCCTTCCACAGCACATCGTTTACGCGGGTACCGAGGCAAGCACTCATCGTTAAATGTTATCCGCATCGTCCCGCTGCCCGTTGGTCACTATACTCAAGGCGTTCACCAGCGATGAAACCCACGTCCCAACTTCGCTCACCACACAACTTAAATTTTCACCACAATAATTCAGAGAACCCAAGAAAGTGTTGAACACTAAAACACCTGAGGGGGTGTGTCATCGTAGACGAATTTTGCGAGTGCGCCTTTCCACACTGCGCAAGTGCTGAGTGGCGTGCGCGGAGGGCAAAAAAAATGATTTTTCGTAATGATAAACAGTGTAATAAATTCTTTGCTCATAACACCTACATAATATTGTTGGGGAAATAAATGTAATTCGTAAAAAATAACGATTGCTTCGACTTTGAATAAAACTTGGTTTCTCACTATTAGTGTCTGTTCCCTCCAAACATAGTCGCGCTTCAATCGCAGCTCCCATAATAACTCCCTATGCCGATGTCGCTAGCAATAGCTTCTGAACTGTCTTTTGCCCGAAGTTTCGCGACCTATTTGGATAGACCTTGTACTACCAGGGTCTTAGTGGCCACCATCAGTGTAAACAAAAGCCTTTCTTAACAGCCTCGACAGAATCGAGTGATTCTAAGGCTGCTCCATGCCATATCCCGCAGATGCAGTGCCGCATGGCTCGGGTAAGTGCTCGATTGTAGCAGTCATACAGAAAAACTAAAATACAAGCAAGCAAATATGAAAGTACTAGCAAGCAGAATACAAGAAAGCGAACACCAGCAAATTTAACGACTGACGAGGCACTAATAGATGGGCCAGCCTTCTTGTGTTTTTAGCAGAAAAGCAAACGGCCTTCATTGTAGAGCAGGGTCGTTGGCAGTCGCGGAGGGCCAGCGGATATCCTCCAGACGCAGGTAGCGCATCACTTCCATCCAGCAGTAGTCGTTGAGGCTGTCCAACTGCTCGCGCCCGTCCTCTGGAGGGTGACAAGTGACCCTCTTTTTCACGACGCCAGCCAGTCGCATGAATTCATTCATGTCTCGCATGTCCCTGAGCCGTTTTTGAACTCGGGTCTCGATGTCATCTTTGGTCTCGCTGTCGGCTTTGGTCTCGCTGTCGTCTTTGGTCTCGCTGTCGTCTTTGGTCTCGCTGTCGTCTTTGGTCTCGCTGTCGTCTTCGGTCTCGCTGTCGTCTTTGGTCTCGCTGTCGTCTTTGGTCTCGCTGTCGACCTTGGTCTCGCTCTCGGAGAGCACTTCGGCGAGCTCTTTCATCAGTGCCGGATGACGAGACACGGTCTCCAAGGCAATGGCACACCACCTGTCGGCAGGCATAAAATACTGTGAGACGCCTCTACAACGAACGCTTCCATCACGAAATAAGCCTGGAGAACGAATCGTGCCATATCGCCTGGTCGGATTCCTACTTTTCCTACATAACGTGAACGCCACTAAAGCGAAGAAAGTAGGGCGGATTTGCCTGTTTAACGAAGCAGTTCATATGCTTTCAATCACTGAATTGTTTTAGATGCGAATCATCTTATGCTCGGGGCTTTGTCCGTCCCTCCCGCGTCCCGTGTCCCCCGTCCCGCGTCCGGCCACTTTCATGAAGTAGGAAAGCACCCATTATGCGAACCAGAACACTGTAGTAATATGAAGGCCGTCAACAACTACTACAGTCATCAGAGTCACGGCCGAGAGCACGGAGAAGCTGGTTAGCAATGCCTAGGCAGGTGGTGTCTGTCGCCCCGGTTGACCCCATTCCTTGATCTTGATTGCATGTGTTTGGAGGGGGGCTTAGTCCGTCCCTCCTTCCCGCGTCCCACACGCGCGTCCCCTCCCTCTCTCTCTCCTCTCCTACGCTCACCCCCCTTTCTCTGCTCTGGGAATCCTCTACTCTACGGAGCGGCCCCCCACAGCGCATGCGCGTCTCCTCCCCTACGCTCACCCCCCTTTTTCTACTATAGGAATCATCTACTCTACGGAGCGGCGCACGCGCGTCCTCTCCCCCCTCCCTCCCCTAGGAATCCTCCACTTTACGGAGCGGATCCAGCGTTCCACATCCTCACAGCGCATACGCGTCCTCTCTCCTCTAGGAATCCTCTACCCCACGGAGCGGTTCCCGCGTCCCACACCCCCCCACAGCACATGCGCGTCCCCTCCCCCCTATCCACTCCTACGCTAACCGCCTCTCTCTACTCTAGGAATCCTCTACTCTACGGAGCGGCTCTGGCGTCCCACATCCCCACAGCGCATGCGCGTCCTCTCCCCCCTCTCTCCTCTAGGAATCCTCTATTCTACGGAGCGGCTCCCGCGTCCCACACACCCACAGCGCATGCACGTCGCCTCCCCTTCTCTCTCTCCTCTCCTACGGTCCCTCCGTCTTCTCCTCTAGGAATTCCTCTACGGAGCGGCGCGCACGACAGGTGGTGTGACAGCTGCATACTCCGCTGGGGGGCGCCACGGTAGTTCCGCGGTATGAAAATGACGGAGCGCGTGCGCCTCATTCTCTCTCCTGTGCAGCGCCGCGATCAACGCCCGGACCGCTGCCGTGAAATGAGAGCGGCGACGTTCCTGCCGGTCAAGCTAATTATCTCCCCGCCGCTTCGCATCCACACATGGTTCCCTTTAGCGGGAGATGGGGAATTTTTTTGCAGTGATTATGTTAAGCCACGTAACGCACAGAAAATAAAAGACACGGAGAATAGGGCTGCAATGGCACCCGCGGCAACTTTTGAAAAACCATAACTACGGAACTAAAGGCAATGGCACCGAAGGCTACTCTCCTGCCTGCGCCGAGCTGAATAGGCAAGCAGGCGCGACGGGCGCGCCTTAACGGGACGTGCACCTCCAACGCTTGCGGGCGGGAGGAGGGGGGGGGGGGGGGCTGCTTAACATTCGATAACCTATAACTCCAAAAATAAAGGCAAAAATAAGCAATAAAAATTACATATATGTACTCCAATGATACAGTCATCTTGTGGGGTTAACGACAATTGTGGTTCCTGTTTTGGCTCCACTGCTATAGCATTCCAATAATCCTTGCATTTGTATTCCTATGATTCAGCAAGCTATATTCGATCGCTGCCCGACCCCGGAGGAATATACTAACGAAAGTTACGTATCAAAATCACATCTTCGCTCCGTAAATTGCACTTCGTTTCAATAATACTGAGAAAGTTGCTCTAACGCGAGATCCGACTTTACGTCAGAACATAAGTTACGCTTTAAACGCAGTGTAGTCGACGTTCCTGGTATGCCCACTATGTGAACGCAACTACTATACACTTACAAAAACACACCGACGCACCTTGTAACGCCAGGCTCAATGTCAAGAGATTAAGCTGCATAGACAATTTCTCGTCGACTGCTTCACATGAAGCCGATTCTCACAAGCCAAATTTTTTCTGTCGTAAAACAAGAACTTACAGAGCTTTTTGTATGTCATAACAACAAAGCATACTACACAATGATGTATAAGTCATATATTTATTTGGACCGCTACATTGCAAAAATGAAGCCGCTATATGGATCAAAATGCTATTTTTCCCAAACTGATAACTATACTTTGGCAACGTTCCCACTTCATTCGGTCCCGCAGTATTTTTATCATTTCTTATACGAAGCTACATGGCCACAATGGAAATATATTACTCGCAAAAACATTTGTGAATTCTTTTAAAAAATGCTAAACATGCGTCATTTCGCAACTTTTCGTCAAGGAAAAAAATAATCAAGGTTCTTTGGATGATGCCTTGAAATTAAGAGAAAGAAATTTTTGTAGTAATTGCTGAAACCGGTAATTTTATATATACTATTTAGCGTAACAGTTTCACTTCCGTGACCAAAGTTAGAAGCGCCCTCTAGGCAACACAATCTTTTTTCGCGATATATAACGCCTCAATAACTACCTCTCACATTCACATATGCTAGCAAGATTTTTTTTCATCTTGATCGCAGATGCTCAAAAAATTTAGCAGTTACAATTCATATATATATATATATATATAGAGAGAGAGAGAGAGAGAAAGAAAGAAAGAAAGAAAGAAAGAAAGAAAGAAAGAAAGAAAGAAAGAAAGAAAGAAAGAAAGCATGGTGAATGAGATACGCCATAGTAGCCAGCCTAACCAGGCGAGATCTCGCTCTTCTAAACAGGAAGACGGCGATACGCTTACCCGCAGCGGCGTCTGAATTTCTAAGGATCAATCTGCAAAAAGACACCCGGGAACTAACTTATGTTCTGTTGTAATTTTAAAAAACCCAAATATTAAAAATAAACCGCTGTGCCTTTCCACGGCATCCCTGAAAATCAAGACCTCATTCCAGGATGTATTTGCTATTATATTCCCGCATCCGATTTTTTATGTGACCCTCCTGTTAGACGAGGAACCACGGCTTGGAGCACGCTACGTCGAAATGTTTCGGAACCTTCGTGCTTCTTTCAAACTTTTCTGTTAAGATTACACACCCGTCGCGAGTAGCCGAACTTATTCTGAAACTAACGTGAGCACCGGCGATAACGCTTTAAAAGCTCCCGTCAGATGTGTGTGGAAGCTGACCCATTTAACAGGCTTTCAGATTATTGATGAAGGATCGTTTTACTGGATGCCATCCTGGCACTGACTGCGTCGCTTTTTTTGTCTGGGTACAAGCTCGCCCGATGTTGAGTTTTATCTATAGCAGTCGGATTTAGCCCCTTTCTTACCGTCACAACCACATGAAGACATGGATGAGACAGAGCGCTGCAAGAGAAATGCTTACCTGTCCCATCGGGTCTTCTTCATAAAATGAGCAGCCCGTGCCACCAGGCCAGAGTTTCTCCACGACGTGTTGTACCAAGCGAACCTGTCGAAGTCTGCTGCTTTGATCTGTAGTCTGATGTTGCAGAGGCTGTAGTTCTCGGGGATTCCAGGAGGTAAGGAACTTAAACGACTATAGGCGTTCAGTTTTCTGACCGTCTTGCTCGAGCTCACCAGCTCTAAAAGGTGTTTCAGTTTATCGCTACACTCTTGATATGCGTATACGGTGACTTCACTTATGCTAGTGTTCTGCGATAGGGACTGCAAAATCTCTGACAGCGCAACGTCACACAAGCTCTCTTTCCACATCACAAGGCGCAGTCTCCGCAACGAAGTTGTCTGCTTTATGAATTGAGCAACTTCCGATTCATGTCCTTGAAGGCACGCCAGGTCGAATCGCAGTTCTGCCATTAGACAGCTGTCGAAAGAGCAGAGCTGCTTGATTAAATCCAACCGTGGATTTGTTATTGCTCCATCAGGAATGCGAGGAGAGCATAAATCATCCAAGGAGGCATGACCATCCGGTTGTATTGCCCTGAACATGAAAGTTACCTTGCCTTTAGCGCTGCTACTTTCAAGGCTCTTGCACACGTCAAGAATTGCGTCATGTAGCATGTCTGCCTCTCTGTAAGTATTCGACCATTTATATTCATCTAACCGCGTGTCTGACACCTCCACGACCACTTCTTTCAGGCTTCTGTGTGCAGACACAGTTTCGAAAACTGAGCACCACTTCTCACGAGGTATCATCATGAACGGGAACTTGAGGCATTTTAAGTTCTCGTTCTGAGCAAGGCCATTCAGCCATTCTGCGAAACCCTCCTCTTCAGGAATCGCTAAAGGCCCATCGAGGATCGAGATCGTGATGCTGCCTAAAGCTGTATTTTCCAAGAAAACCTTCCCCAGCAGGTCACAAAAACTTCCGTCATCGGTAAAATAATCTAGCAATAAATTCAGGTTGGACACGTTTCTGTTCAAGCGCATGCCATGCAAGACACCCTTCAAGTGATTAATGTCAGACGCACGAACGCTTATCGTGTCAAGCACTGAGTTTTTCTCCAGGTACTCTGTGAACACTTCCTCGCTTTCATCGCCAAGTAGCAGGCTGTCGTTCACTGACAACTCTCGCACGGTAGGGTTTTCCCTGAGAGCCGTCATTACGGCATTGAATGCATTCATGGTACGGTTTGCCCTGAGAGCCGTCATTACGGCATCGTATGCATAGTCATTTCCAATAGCGAAGTGTGAAAGGTCGAGCACAGTCAGGGTTTCAATTTTTAGTGCGAGCCAGAAGTCCACCTGCACTTTTGGGTTAATGCTTTTTGAACGGACCTCGAGTTTCCATAGTTGTGACAAAGACGAAATGATCTCGCGAATGTCTCCGTCATAGTCATCTGGGATGTCTAACTTTAGTGATTTCAGCGACGAGTTGGCGTCAAGGAGTTCCCGGAAGGCTCTTGGCTGGTATTCTCGAAGGAATGCTTCGTTTGCGCACAGGGAAGTCACACAGGGGTGAAACTTCAGCAGCCAAGCCAGGCATTCGAACGCCTTAAGTCGCTGGCATGCTTGTTCGCGGAAACGCCAATATTCAAATTCTGGACAATCCACCACAGCCAGCTGGCCGTCATATTCCGATAACTCGAGGAGACGAAGCCCTATGGACCAGAGCACTCTGTTCAGTGTTGAAAGGTGATCTGCTATCTGGCACGTCCTCTTCCTTCCAGCCGTACAACGAACTTGCCATGTTAGATCTACTTCCATATCTTCTGACATGGTAGTATTTGATGCGCCTTCTATATCTGCTGCCTGTCTGCTCAAAGGCTTATACATGATTAGTGTTGAGAATCTGTTTATTTCATTTTATAAATCTCACTGTATGGTAGTCGCACCAGGTCTCTCTCGTCTGGAAAAAAAATAAAGAATTTGCAGTGAGCATGACGAATATAGAACTACAAATTTTTATACATGCGTCACCGACAAAACAAGCATGCAAACAACATGCATACACGTGCAAGGTATAGCCAATCGTTAGTGATTGTATAGAATAAAGGCAGTTTCCGTTGAACTCGCAATAAAATTTCACGTGAGCTCGACATCCCGCGTTTTTAACATCAACGTTTTTACGAAAACTTATTAAGAAGGTCTCGATCAAGGCGCACATGACGAAGTCTTCGCCACCATTCCATTTAATTTCCAGGAGTTGTAACTGTTGCAACTTACCTGCCACGAACTTTAAACTCCAACACGTAGCGTACAAAAGCTAATAAATAAAATTAGGCAGATCCCAAGTACCATGGGAATCGATGTTTTGCGAAGCACCCGGAGGTAAGGTGACTGGCTGTAATTTTTTATTGAGCGAAACGTTATGAAATGACGCTAAAGATATGTACAGATGTTGCACGCACAGACATGTTAAACAGTCGCATATGTTTCATTAACCAGTTGTTTACAGTTGCGTAACGATGCCAACAGAAACATGGGTATTGCCAACACCAGAAGTCGTAAGCCAATATGCAGAGCTTGTGCTTGCGTAGATGCTAGCCCTGGATATTGCTACGTAAACAAACTGCAGTGGATGGCGCTTAAGTATACAACTGACGTTAACCCGACATGACTCCTTCGTCATAGGAGTACGTATGTATTGTTGATAAAAGTAGATAGCCAGCACTGCAACCACAATATACGTTTCACCAACATTACGCCTGCATAGGGTGTTCTTCCAAAGCAGTTTCGAGACCTGACGTGGCTCTGCGGTAGAATGCTTGAATGCCACGCAGAATGCTTGGGTTCGATTCCTGCTGGGACTCTGATTTATATTATTTGTATTTCTGGCGTCAACGCCGCCGGTGTCTATTTTTCTTAACGCTGTCGTCTTTAAATTACCAGTGTCAAAGCCACCGATGTCAGTTTCTCCTAACGCTCTCGCATTTAAATTACCAATGCCTGTCTCGCCTTTCCTGGGTAGATATAAATTGTCAAAATCCTGTGGCGCATACCCGCATTCCGCGGCCCGTGGTATACGGGTATGTGCCACACGTGTCTGGAGAAATGAGTTTGACGACCTACGCGACGGGATTTTCACGTTATTCATGTCATGACCAGCCAGACATATTCGTCAATACTTCTTACCCTGCCATACAAATTTTGATCTACCCCAAGTTAAGGAGGCCATCACGAAAGCACCCAGACGTAGGCGGCTAGATAGATAGATAGATACGCAGATAGAAACGCAAAAGTGCTTACAGTACGCAAAGAAATGTAAAAAGTGGTAGATTTTCATTATCTCGTTGAGCACGTACTTCAAGACATCTGTTGCAGCAATATTTTTGCACGCTATGGTTGGTCCATGCTCAAGTGTAGACTTGGTGCGTAAGCAGAAAGAAAGGAGAAGGGAGACAGTAATGAGCGCAGATCCATGGTTCGGCTCCGCGGTTACTACCTGTCTTAAGTAGACATATTCCTTTACAACTTCCAGTGTCTCGCCACCTATCGCAAAGCGCTGTTCTCTGCCAAGACTGTCGCACATTACTTCAATTTTATGCATGGTAATTTTCACACCTACTCTTCTGCTTTCCGTGTCCAGTTCAGTAATCATGAGCTTTAATTCGTCCCCTAAGTTACTCATCCATGCAATGTCATCAGCGAATCGCAGGTTACTAAGGTACTCTCCATCAACTCTTATCCTAACTCTTCCCAATATAGGACCCTGAAAACCTTCTGTAAACGCGGCGAATAGCATTAGAGAGATCGTGTCTCCCTGCCTTACACCCTTCTTTATAGGGATTCTGTCACTTTCTTTATGGAGGACTATCGTGGCTGTGGATCCGCTGTAGATTTCTTCCGGTATGTTTATATAGGCTTCGTCGGTGCCCTGATTCCACAGTGCCTGCATGACTGCTGATATCTCCACCGAATCAAATGCCTTCTCGTAATCAATGAAGGCTATGTATAGGGGTTGGTGGTATACGGCGCATTTCTCCATCACCTGATTGATAGTATGAATATGGTCTATTGTTGAGTAGCCTGAACGAAATCCAGCTTGGTCCTTTGGTTGATTAAACTCTAATGTCATCTTAATTATATTAGCTATTATTTTTGTAAATAGCTTGTAGACAACGGACAGTAAGCTGATCGGCCAGTAATTTTTCAAGTCCTTGATGTCCCCTTTCTTATGGATTAAGATAATTTGGCATTCTTCCAAGATTTTGGTACCCTTCCCGTCC
>JALIZH010027682.1:0-13831 GCA_030522465.1 Rhipicephalus appendiculatus
GTATATGGACTGTCGTCATGGTAGTAAAATATGTACACTGTCTAGTATTAGCCTTGAATTTCTCACTTCACACTCCCCCCTCATGCACGTACACTCTTCGATTGTATTCTTGTGCGCGTACCATACTTGATTTATTTCCCCTTAGTGCGTCCTTGGTCGAAATATACCGAGTATGCGTCTGTAACTGCTAAAGTATGAGGCGTAACTGTGCGGCTCTATCACAGCAAACCTGCCGGCCGCCGCCAAGAGCAGACACAATGGGCTTAAACTGAAGAAAAGTGTAACTGCCGCGTTTTTCGGTGCCGCAGTGATGTACTACAGGAAACGCCTGTTTTAAATCCGCCACGTCTGGAACTGGCATAGCGGCTTCTGTGCTTGGTTGATATTTTGCTCTAGCGCACGACAACATCGACGACAGTCAAAATGACGACCAACGTACCATGAACAGTTCCGCTGTATATTACCTGTGTAAAAATACTTTAAAAAAGTCACCGCAGCTTGCACTATGTCGCTCAAGACTCGGTTACGGCAGAGCTGTTGGGCAGTTAGCTGGCACTGGCTTGGCTAGGCTTTTACCTTCTCTACTGTCATTTTCCCATCCCTTTCTATACTGTGCTATGCATGGCTATGCTTGGTCTCCTTTTTTTGTCTTTTTTTGAGCCTGTGTTTCTATCTCCTTTTCTGTAGGTGCATTTGTTTATCTTACTTTCTAACTTTTTTGTGTATTTCTTCCCTTTTTTCCGCTGTTTTCTCTGGTTCTGTTTCTTAGTATGTCTTTCCTCCTCTCTCTCTTTTTAGTCATTCTCTCGCCTTGTGTTTTTTTTTTCACACCTCAACTACAACCGTTCTGCTGTAAAACTCCCCTAGCGTGTATGAGCCACAGAAATTGGGCGGTATTTGAGCATGTGCAAATTCATGGTGACGACAATTTACTATCTACTATGTGCTGCAAACCTCGACCATAAAAGCGCTGCTGTAAAAACTCAATGTAATGCAAATACTACGACATGTCTATATCTGGAAACTAAATCGTTACTTTTTCAGCACTACTTTCTGCATTTTCCAGTATTGCTTCTTTAAGGAGCACTTATATTGTAGTGAAGACGTATGCCCAGCGTTGCAGCCACATCGACAGCCTTGCGCGAGGCACGAGCTGGAGCTGCCTGGCCTGTTTTCTACTGCAACGCTGCCCGCACCCGTGCAGTTCTTGCTGCAACTGTTCTGACGCCACTACCGCTTTTAGCCCAGTGTTTGCATTATAATATATGTATTCTTCCATTGAGTATTTCTTCATTAGCTGTAGG
Organism: Rhipicephalus appendiculatus; assembly: GCA_030522465.1. Classification (NCBI taxonomy): domain Eukaryota; kingdom Metazoa; phylum Arthropoda; class Arachnida; order Ixodida; family Ixodidae; genus Rhipicephalus; species Rhipicephalus appendiculatus. The sequence goes on from JALIZH010027682.1 coordinate 1,305, forward strand.
AAACCTGGAATTATATGATAGCTGAGTTGAACTACACGTTTAGCGAGTGATATGTTAAACGTATGTCATCAACTGGCAGTGTAGCCATAGGAGTTCTTGCCTACGCTATCTTAAATTAAAGTTTAAAAACTGTGTGACCGTAATGCCGCTGTCATTCTCCGTATTAAATCTTCGAACCGCAGTCTTACTTGGGTTTCTTATGTATATTGACTACAACCGTATATGACCATCGCAGAACGTTGGTTTCGGAAAAGGGTTCATGGTTACTTCAAGTGTAATAGTGAACACAATACGGCGCTTGTGTTGTGTTACCTGTCTTCGTACCAACCCTTTGTGCGCTGCTGTTTTTCTTTCCAGTAAAAAAACTGCCACATGAAATTGCATAGAGAAAGTCTAAAATATTTTTGAAAACGATATCTTACGTACCAACGTGAGTCTCGTGGGTTGAAAATCCAATACGCCTGTGCTGCTGCTGTTGCCGTTGTTGTTGTTGTTGATGATGATGATGATGCGAATTATTAGGCGGCGGATGAGGGCGATATTTGGGTATCTTAGGTGCCCGTCTTCTACCAAGCATGTTTCCACAACACCCGGAAAGACGAACAGCGAAAGCAAATGGCGGACTTTCATTTTCTATTAGCGAAAGAATAACGATGACAACAACGAAAACGAGCAGGATGTTCACATTCGAAAACGTCGCCATACTGAAGATTTGTGCAGGCGCGAAGGCATTCCTTTTTCACGACAAGTTCTTATATTCATGTTCGAACAATGCGCATAGAGCTTACATTTCTGCCTTTGCAAACTTTTTCTTTTGGACTTGTCGTTGTCGTACCTTTTGTGCGTTGACTCCACATTCTGCAGAAACGACAGGCTTACTTTTTATGTATTCGCTAGATACATTGCGATGATATCCAAGGGTTCTAGGACATCATGATATTTTATTACAAGCATACACTGCAGAACTGAAACTAATGATCAACTCTGCAGTTCGCTTTTGTATAATGGCTTGCTAAAGAAAATTGTTCTCATGGTACCCATGATTTGAATACAGCACGGTATTTTCCTGATGCCAACGTGTTCAAATGCGTTTTTTTAGTATTATAAAACTCTGAAATGGCTCATTAGCTACAGGCTGTTCATTGCTATGAATGAGTTTTAGTGGTCATGCATGACTGGTTTTGGATTATCTTCTTCGCTTTGCATGTAATGTTTTTTTTTCCCTGATTACTTTAATTCACTTTCCGGTGTTAACGACTTCAAATTACTTGTTTGTGCCAATTTATTGTTTGCAGTGCTATATACATTGGTTTTACCGTGCAGCAGAAGGATGGGTTACAAATAAATAAGTAAATAGGTGTATAAATAAAAATCCGACAGATCTCTGCGAATTAAGTTAATAAGAGGCAGTCAGCCAATATTAGCCTACAATGTTTCTTTTTATTTTTGCTTGTTGGTACGTACGTATAGTTATTCCATACCGCACAGAAACGGAACACAGAAGATACCACACGACACAGGTGCATGCGTCTCGTGGTCCCGTTTCTGCGCTGTATGAAATAACTATGAGTATTTCTGCACATATTGCGAGCTTACCGGGCTCGCTGAGCACCCCGGAGTGTAAAAGATAGCTCATGGTCTGACACGGCGTCTCCACACACGTTAGAGAAAAGACGTGGCGTTTATCGAGAGAAAGTGGAGGCTACAGTTTGGCCGTGCACGAACCAGACACAGCTGTTCTAGGCTTATATGTGTGGAAAGCTTCACTCAGCATGCGGAGTGTAGACGAGTTAAAACGGACAGTGAAACGACATTTACATTGCAATCACGGTTGGAATTGTCGTGACATTACGCTTATATAGAGTCTTCGTTTTTTTTTTTGCTTGGAAGCAGTGCGAATCACTGTCATCATTCGATGGTAGAATAGTTTTCTGCCATGCAGAAGGCCTGAGTTCATTTCCAGCTGGAGCGGCCCGCGGCTTCATCACCTACCTGAAAATAGGGCATGGGAGCCTTTCAGAACCATTACAAAGATTCTGGTCTGTTGCTTGCTGCGGGATACTTCACCCATCGGCAGCAACGCCGACGCTGATGGCTGGTTTTCGTCGACGGCGACGCCGACGGCGAAAACCGGCCGAGAGTGTCCATATAATTGCTATCGCAATAATAAACGGCTGCGAAGCGATGGCAGTGCCCCTAAGACCCCCAGTACGTAAACGGAGAGAATATCAGGCAACGAGAGAGGCGACGGTTGCTGCGAGCAGACCCCGAAGCAATGGAAGGCCTACGCCGACGACGTCGTGCCCAGAGATCCATGAGAAGTGCAAACACTTTGTTTCAGCGTGACTTTCTGTCTCGGGAGTTTGGACAACCGTGTCGTGTGTGTGACTGTCCGTGGTTTAACTCGAACATGTAAAAGCAGCTACAAGTACGGGGCTGCTTGTAGTTCTTCGTGTAAACTCGTTGTAGTTCCTAGTCGAAGCACAGGTGCGAAACATCTGTGCGCAATACCGTCTACAGAGCGTACATAGCGCGCATATGGTTAAAAAAACAAACAAAAAAAATGAAAGGCCACAATACCGTACAAACACCGACATTTAACCACCCATCAATCAAAAGCATATGACCGACCAAAAGGTTAACAAGAACAAAATAAAAGGCTGTTAACCAGAACAAAATAGAAGGCCACGATTCACGAGCCGATGCATACTGCTTCACCCAATCATTCGCATTTCACTTCGTGGATCTGCAGCCGTTTTTTCTTGCTATCGCATTCATTGCTTCACCCTTGTGGCCAAACTGTGACTTTTTTAATGAAATAGTTTTCTTTTTCTTGCGTTGAGTTTCTGTCCTTCATTTTTGTGCAACACTGATGACCTACCTTTCGCTTAGGGCATACAATCAAATCTTGGGGCATAGAATCAGTAATATAAATCAACAGCGCAAAAAAAGTATTGCCACGTAGTAAAAATAGCTAGTTTTCTATGGGTATCATCACCTACAGTAACATCATCAGGACGTCAGTCATCACACCAGCTATACTGTTTTTGGTGCATGATAATACCCACAAGGAACCAAGAATTCCTAGCTTGAGGTACACAAAAAATTAAGGCAGCTTCACACTAAAGGTGCTAAGCCTGAAGAAAGTGTGGAGCTGGGCAGCCTTCTTCGTTTCTCATCGGTTATCTATTTATTTCCTCCTCTCTGTCATTCTTTTCCTCCTTTTTTCGTTTTTCGTGTCTTTTTTTTCTCGCATTACTTTATTTATTTCTCTCTTTATCTATATATTTGTCTGTCTTGCTCCTTAAATTTTTCCTCCTACTTTCCCCTTCTCTCTTTTTCTAGTTCCCGCTTGCTTCTTCTTTTTCTCTATATTAATTCGTGGTTTCGCTTGCGTTACGCCAAGCGCACAAGTTAGTTTTTTTTTTCGCTCATGATCATAAGTGATCATCATCGAGGCGCTCGAAGAACAAGAGGCAGAATACTTCTCCTTGGCGCGAGCGCGTGCTCAATATGCTAGACAGGGGAGCGTTACGCCAAGCGACGACGACAGCATACGACAGCCCGGCCTTGTAAAGTGCTCCCCAATTAAAAAAAAATGGCCGCGTATCTGCGTGCTTCGCTGCAAATGTCGTCGAAAGACGATAGTCTTGTGCCGACTGCACTGCATGAGTACCACAATTTAATAGCTGGGCTAGCCGCTGGGCTCGTTTTTCGGACGTTTTCCGGGCACGCTTAGAAGGACGCCGGCGTTTCTCCGCTGAAATTTGGTCGTTGGTCTTTTCTCTGCGTTCTCTGATCATGTCTTGTAGAGTGGGTCGTATTTCATCAAGCGGCCATATATGTTTTGCCTTGCCCGAGACAGCGGTCTTCTACGATGAATCAGCCGCATCTGGCTGGCATTGATATAACAGAAGAGGACGCCATCTACAGCACTATCGGGCAACATCGGCTTGTGTTGAACTATGCTGCTGCCAGGTGGCAGCACCACAGCGTCGAAGTTAAATCACTGGGCGGAGACTTGTTTTGTACACAGCGGCGCATTTTCAGCGCCGCGTAATGAACACTAGGATCTTTATAATTACGTATCTATAGATTTTGTTTTAAAGGAACACTGTGAATAGTACTAAGGTATTGATTTTGTGCCTCAGGTATGCGTAATATTTGATTTTTAATTGCCCACGCTCACCCGTATGAACACATGCCCCTCGGTCAAGATTGAGGTCGTAAGGCAGGGGGGTTAAACTTTGGCCAACTAGCTGAATCGTGCGACGTGCCGACAAACAGAGAAACAGACAGACCAAAATTTCTCCGTTTAGGTATCCCAAGAAAGACTATCGTCTTTAAAAAATATGGCAACAACGCAAAAGGGGGTGCCAAGCTTGACGGAAGAGCGGAGCTGGGTGACCTTTCCTTCTTTTCTTTTAACGCGATAGTGTTAAAAGCTCGTTTCGCCGAAATTCCGGGGTCGGCGTCGTTGGTTGGGAGCGAAAAATCATCGTCTTGTCCGTGACCGAAAAATCGAGACATACGCAAATAAAAAAAATAATAAAAAAAATTCTCGGTTTGAGTTAGGATCTAACCCAGGCCGCGTGCGTGGCAAGCAGGTGTTCTATTACACGGCCAAGCGTGTGCATGGGAATACGCTGAAAACTTCCTCTGGTTGGAAGTGCCGTGAAAATAACTTTCTTCACAAACACACGCGTCCTGTTTACATACGTCACAATACAACATTTAATATCGCAGTAACATTGCGTGGTACAAGTGTACATCGCCATCAGCCGTACAGCACGTGAATATCATAACGACCTGGTGGTTTAAAGCCGGCCACCCAATACAAAAACGTTACTGCGGTGCATAGCAAGTATGTACTAAGTGGTTGAAGTACGCACTAGGGATAGATATCGCTATCGCATTCAACTCTTAAAGGCGATGCTTAAGGGTCCCCCCAATTTTTTTTTCTCTTCCCTTCTTTTTTCTCTATGTATCTTGTATCTCTTTTTGTATATGTTTCTTTCTATTTCCTTCTCACTATGATCTATTTCTTTCTCTTTCCCGCACTATTTATATTTCTTTCTCTGTCTACGTTTTTCTGTCTTTTTATCTTGGCATGTCTTCATTCCCTTTATTCTCTCGATTTCGGTCTGACTCCTTCTTTCTCTCACTTCATTTCTCCCCCTTTATCTCATTTTTCTCTTTCGTTATCTCTATTTCCTATCTATTTCTTTCTCTCTCTCACTTTCTCGCCTTTTCTTTTTATTTTGACACTTGCACGAGCTGTTCATGGCGGTGGGGGCTTGCCTAATACCTGTGACGCACACCCACCTGAGGGGTTTTACACGAGGGAGCACACTTTACCGATAGCTTAAACAGTTTCATGGTAAAAATAATTAAGAGAGCACGTGCCGGTTTATGACGTTACCGGTAGCGGAAACAGTTTCACTGTTAAAAACTGTTGTTTATTGGAGGGACATAAGCGGGACACGGTGGGGTTTTTTGATTTCTGAGTCGCGGCTTTATCGCACATATAACTAGCCTGACAATGTGATCACACGCATTCGGGCCACATGGCATAAAGATGTACAAATGAATACAATTACAATGCAGTATCACAGCCCCATTCACTGCCACAGGAGTGCTCAAAAATACTTTTTTATTTTGTTGTTTTAATCTGCTCCGTAGGATTTCGCAGCCGATACTCCAAAAATATCAAGGGCGTTTAAACTGCTGTCTCCTTGGCTCGTGAAGAAGTTCCCGGACTCCCTGGTTTTTCTCAGGGTTCCTGCAATAGGATCCCAATAATCGATTAATAGATTGATTTGTTTACAAATAGCGCCTGTTCATAACAAGCCAGTGGCATAAGAAATAACAAAAATCAACTATAATGAAACAACTAAAACAGCAGGAACATTTACAATAAACCGTCATACCAGAACAACAGGATAGAACAGTGTATGTACCCTGGTTTGCAAAGAAGAGTATACGTGGCAACCTTTGCGCGAATGTTGTCCTTTAATGTATCTAGTCTTGTTACGTTCTGCTTCGTGTTCTATTTTCTTTAAGTTTGCATGTATATGCCCATAAACAAGTATCAAATACATTATGATTAAAACACACAAGCTAGGACTGCTACCTGAAAAACTTGGACGACGCTTGAAGTACACCTTTAAAGTGCGACCTGATAGCGTTATCGAGCCCTAACCACATCCCCTTCTCGATCGCTTGCTTTGATTCACTGCCCTGTGGGCACATCAGCCATGCTGTGAGAAAAGGAACATCTGTGCACGTGACATTGGCCGCTGTAAAGTTTCCTAAGGCGACTACTGCTGTTGCATTTGCCAAGTGGCCACGCGTCCGTAAGGCAATACCATCACCCCCGTAGCCGCACACCTTTTGATTCTGCGGATGATGATGTTGAAATATTTCTCGACCCTTTGATAGGGGTTAGGGGCATTCAATCACTCACTCATTATTCAATTGGCACTGTGTGAAGCTGGGGCTGTTATAAGCTTCTACTACGCAATATTAGATCTGCCAACGCAATGGCTTGGCCGATATAACAACTTTATAGGGTCTTCTTCCGAAGCTGTTTCAAGCGCGACAGTGGAACTCGAGCGGCCGAATACTGGACTCTCCACACAGATTATTTTTATTCGATTCTGGCTCATACATTGATTTTCATTGTATGCATCTATCGATATTTTGCGCTCACGAAGAACTCCACTGAAGCTGACACCGCATTTTCTGTAACAAGGGCTATTTAACGCTGTCGTGTTAAGAAGAGGTTCCAATTATGACTAGCTGTTGGGATATCAGGCATTCACTTTTGCATACAGACCAAATATTGGGTTGTACGCGTGCATTGCGGGTGACAGTGAGCGATAGCATTAGGCTTGCTATTTGTGCACACATTCGTTCATTTTTAGAAAATATTTGAAGACGTCCGATGTCGCCGGGTTTTGGGCATGGTAGACAAACTGTGTAAAATCAGTGATCCCGCCTCTACCAAAGGCAGTGGCTGTAGTAATCGCTATTGTACATGTTTTTTTTAATTGCGGGAATTGCGTTGGAAATTAATCTCTATTTGGTGAAAGGATTTTTAAGTATACCAGAGTGAACGATGTATAAGTGACGTACAAAGAGCGAAATCACAAGATAGAGCAGGATTGCGAGGGCACAGGAAATACAGCCGTCTTGTTTGCGTTAAGCATCGATGAATCGATGAAGACGTTTCCTTGTGCATGGCTTATATCGCAGAAAACAAGTGCTTGGGCATCTGAAGCTTTCGCAGAGTTGACTATATTTTTTTTTCTGTCTGATAAATTAAACCCCATCTTTGGATTTACAGAAAAAGAATAGAAGATTTTCCACTGTATGTGGGGCTCACGAACTATATAACTAATGTACAGGTCGAGATTTGGAGAAATGCGAAGCAGCTGTTGATGCAGAAAACGCTTCAGCTTTTCGTCGCTACCTAAGCATTCCTTGCTTATGTAGCTTGAACATTTTTGTAAAGCACGCTGTTCTTCTCCTGTGTACCGTTTTCTGCTGCCAGAATTTGTGGTAACACTTTTCTCATATTTAAGCGCTTGTTGTGTTCGGTAAACATTCACATTATTATCCTCATCAAAATTGTCATGATAACCATTCCTATCGTCACCTCATAGATGAGAAACTTCTGTGACGTTTTGCGCACATTGAGCACAAAAAAAGGGGAACGTAAACTATTAGAATTTTGTATTCAAACATGTTTGCGTTATGTGTATCTTGTATTCATGGTATGTGTGTCGTGATTTCTTCTGTCTTGCCGGAATAGCGGACACCTTCAAGCCGCAAGAGCTAACCACCGCAAAACTATTGTGTGCATTAGGACAGCTTATTGATATCATTCGTACAGTATAGAGATGTTGCAACATCCGTTTCGTTTTCAAGTTTACTTCGCACCAGTAGATATAAATACAATTTCTATACCGCTTAAACACGTGACTCGCCATGTGCCAGTGGTTGGGACTGTCGCCGTTGATGCCTGTATCCTCCTGCAATATTAAACGCGATATTTCATCACACATTTCGCCAAGAGGCGCGAACATGAGACAAAAATTAAAACGCAGTTAAAAATTAGTGGATTTCGCCTCTTATCCCATTTGCAAGACAGAGCAGTTATTGGCACAGTTATTGTATTTATTGCTAACTGTTCCGTATCATCGATTTCCCAACCCGCCAACCCCCCCCCTCCCCCGCCACCTTCGCTCGCTTTTTCTCCTTCCCTGTTTCCAATTTTCTACATCTTTCTCACGCTGTACAGTGGTGGTCGGGTGGTAACGTTGCTGGCTGCTGACCAGAAGGTCCCGGAGTCGAATTACGGCCGCGGCTGATGAATTTCAATGAAAGGAAAATTCTAGAGGCCCATGTGCTTAGAATTTATTTTGCGTGATTGAACCCTAAGTGGCAGAAATTTCCGGAGCCCTCAACTACAGCGTCTCTCATGAACATATTGTGCTTTTTGGGCTTAAAACGCCTACAATGTATAAGTATCTTTTGCACATTTCTGTGATATTTGCTTCTGATTATACACGAACAACGCCTGACGCGGAGGCGGCAGCGAATGACATCGCCGCAGAAGTGCCTATAGGAGTGAGCGCATAACTCCTTACGCTCTATAAAATTTAGCACTTTGCTATAAAGCAAGAAAATACAAATGTACAGCAATTGTTTACAGTTGTGAAGAGTGTTTTGGTTCGGGAATGCGATAACTGCGGCTCGTGAACACTTTGTCAGTGTTGTAAAAACGCGCCAAGTGCTTTAACGCACTGGCGTGCACGAAGTAACTTGCTGAGGATACAATCAGCGTTTTGGGGAAAATGCGTCAGACATCGGAATGTGCATGCTTACGCCCGGGTTATTCTTACTGGCGTTATATTCCGCCTGGTAAAGTATGGAACAGTGGCGCATGAGTTAGAGCATCGTGCTTTGTTAAGAGAGGCTGCATGTTCAGGTGCCGCCATGGGGACATTTTGTACAGTTTCATCATTTCACTTCATGTTGTCCGGTGTACACATGCGCAGGTGGTATCACCGACCATGATGATGTTAAGATCATGCAAATAAAATGACGGAAGAGCCTGTCCTGGGAGATGCTCAGTCCTGACAGCAACCACCCATGTGGCTGAATGACGAAGCAAAAAAAAAAGAAAAGAAAAGAAAAAAAATTGGGGGGACCCTTAATTTCGCCTTTAAGAGTTGAACGCGATAGCGACATCCTGTCCCGATTGCCTACTTCAACCACTTAGTGCATACTTGCTATGCACGCACTACGTGGTGTCAAGGGCGAGATAGAGCGAAATTTATTAGAAGGCCGAGAGGTCGGCCTGAGCTTATGCGCGCTAGCCTGCTACTCAGCACAGGGGAAAAGGGAAAGGGAAGAAAAGGGTGATGATGATGATGGGGACAGGAAGAGGTGATGCGTATGTAAATTGACCACGTCACACCCAGTGTCTTCTTAAAGTCTACTGTCAAGTCCAGTATTTTTCATAAAATCTATAAGTGCCCTTGTAGCAGTCCTTGATGCTGTCTGGTCGGCCATTGCGGACAATATGTTAGTTTCACTTAGTGTGTTAACACCGATGCCGGCCAACGTTGAAACCAGCATCTTCTGTTGGGACACGTAAAGAGGGCAGTCGCACAATAAATGTGTTAGAGTCTCAACCACTGGACAGCGCTCACAGTTCGGGCTGTCAACACGGCCGATGAGGTGCGCGTAGCGTCGGGTGAAGGCGACGCCTAGTCGAATCCGGTGCAGCAGACTGGCGTGGTGTCGCTTTATTTTAGCCGGCAGTCGAAAAGTCATGTTAGGGTCTGTTTCCCGCAGACGCCTATGCCGATTGTTCGGTTGAGACCAGTAAGTTGTTGTGAACTCTCGCATAAGTGATCTCAACAAGAAGTTCACGTCACTGCGAGAGTACGGAATATTTACGAGAATGGCGTTGTTATCCAAAGCAGTTTTTGCTGCATCATCAGCGAGCACGTTGCCTGCCAAGCCACAGTGTCCAGGTACCCATTGGAAGATGACCGAGTGACCATTCCGTTGCGTGATATCGAATGCCTGTATAATTTCGGAAGCCAATACGTAATATTGTCCTCGTCTTGAGCATGAATTGAGAGCTTGCAATGCGGATTTTGCATCAGAAAGTATAGTCCACTTGCGTGGTGCTTGGTCCGATACAAAGCGAACAGCTTCCCGTATAGCAACCAATTCTGCTGCTGTTGATGATGAGTTATGATCTAATCTGTACTGCCGGGAGATATCCAGTTGAGGGACCACAAAAAGCGGCGGTTGAACCGCAAGGAGTCACAGATCCATCAGTGTATACATGTATAGAGTCGTTGTATGTCTCAGTCAAGCATGCCAGGGTGAGTTGCTTTTAGGCCAGCACAAGGAACCCGTGATTTCTTTGGGATCCCGGGTATTTGAAGACACACCAGTGGTTTTCTCAGTGTCCACAGTGGCACTTCAGGGATCTCGGTTGGTGCAAAACCTAGAGGAATGGTACTTCTGTGAGTATTGATGCATTCCGAGTAGGCACAGCCTGGTCGGTTCGTCGGCAGTGAAGACAAGTGGTGGTGCGCATGCCGGGTCAGCAGCCGAAGGTGAATTCGAAGAGGTTCACAAGACGTGTAAACCTCTATAGGGTAGGTGCGTGGCTCTTCGATGGTGCCTGATGTTGTAGTACATCGCGGGAGGCCTAGGCATGTCCGGAGTGCTCGCGCTTGAAGGCTCTTCAACGTACGAATGCACGTTGTACGCATACGTGAAAGCACAGGTGCGCTGTAGCGGAGATATCCCACAAACAATGCCTGGTACAACTGAAGAAGGCTTTTCTCAGAGGGGCCCCATCTTAGTCCAGCTACAACACGAAGCACGTCTACAAAGCTGCTTAGCTTGGTCCGCAGCGCTGTGACGTGCTTCGACCAAGATAGGTTGCGGTCAATAACGACGCCTAAATATCTGTAATGCGTCACAGCGGGAATCACTGCTCCGTCAGCGAATATCGGATACCGCGTCACTGATTTCCTTGTGAACGCCAATGCAGCACACTTTGCAGTTGAGAGTTGCAGGCCTTGACGGCGCAAGTACTTGGATGTTATTGACGTAGCCTGTTGTAGTCTTGCTCGCATTTGTGGGCGCGTTACTCCGGAAGCCCATATGTAAATATCGTCTTCGTATACGCTGATTTTGACATTGTCAGGAAGCTCCGCACCAAGACCAATGAGCGTGACGTTGAACAGTGTTGGGCTGAGGACCGCGCCTTGTGGAACGCCACGGTTGACATAGTGCCTGTCGGTGTCGCCATCAGCCGTTGACATGAAAAATGGTACGATCACTGAGATAGCTGGCAATCCATGCGTGAAGTCGACCTCCTACGCCAACGTCTTCAAGCGCGTCAAGGATGGCTTCATGAAGGACGTTATCGTAGGCGCCCTTTATGTCCAAAAAAATTGCACCAACTAATCTCCGGCGTTGTCTTTCCTGTTCCACAGACGAAACTAGGTCTATAACTCCGTCTATGGATGAGCGACCCCTGCGGAAACCATTCATGAAATCTGGCAAGGTGAAAGTATTCTCCAAGAGCCATTCCAGTCTCGTAAGCACCATACGTTCCATCACCTTGCCGACGCAACTGGCTAAGGCAATTGGTCTGTAAGAAGAGAGTTCGTTGGAACACTTGCCTGGTTTCAATATGCCACTATGCGGCTGCACTTCCAGTTATCTGGTACCGTCTCCGTGCCCCACGTAGCATTATAGAAGGACAAAAGAGCTTTCCGTGCTTCCTGGCTGAGATGAGAGAGAGCCGAATAAGTGATTCCATCAGGCCCTGGCGCAGAGGAGTGTCGGGAGGCAGAGATAGCAGCGTCGAGCTCGTGCAAAGTGAACGGCAAGTCGAGACGCTTGTCACAGGATGGTGGTGAGGCATAACATGAAGGTGACCCCGGTGAGAAGGACGTGCCAACGAGCAATCGGCAATAATCTTCTGCTATTTCTACTTCACTCCGCCCGTGCTTTAGGGCCACACCTCGGAATGGGAACAACTGCGGCGTAGGGTGTCCGAAGGCTTCGTACAACCTGCCATATTCGTGATAGTGGTTTCCTGGGATCCAGAGAACCACAAAATGTTCTCCACCGTTGCCTGTCGAGCTTATCGAGGTGTCGGAGTACATGTCGCTGTGCTTGACGAGATGTAGACAGGTCTGATGGTGATCTCGTCCTCCTGTACTTTCTTTCTGCGCGGCGACGCATTGCACGCAGGTGCTCGTATTGTGCGTCAACCTGCGATCTGGGTTTAGGCACACTGATGAGTTTAGTGAATACGCGCAGTAAGGTGTGTCGTTTGTAATGGGTGGCCGGCTATAAACTACGAAATCGTTATGATAGTCACATATTCTGACGCCCGATGGCAATGTACGCTTGTACCACGCAATATTACTGGGATATTTCATGTTATATTTCGACGCCTATATAAAGGACGCTTG
>JALIZH010027683.1:0-18905 GCA_030522465.1 Rhipicephalus appendiculatus
CATCACCGTCTTGTCCACCTAATTCTCTATTTACTGTCTGTTTTTACCGACACCAGCAAATAATAAAAAGTGCTAAATGCGCCAGAATATAAGTTGGAGGCAGCCAGAAAGTAGCCATCGAGCCAACCTAAAATTTTCTTTGCCAAACGGGCACGGAAAATAACCAGTTCGGTGTGAAGTAGGCATCAACGGCAACGCGGTATTTCCAAAGCACTGTTTAATACTTAAAAAAAAAAAAAGGCAATACATGGGCGTTATATTGAGTAAGGGAGAGGGCTTTTTTTTACTTTTCAGATCCGGCCCGAGCCCGGCCCGGTGTTTTTAAATACGGCCCGTACCCGGCCCGGGCCCGAAAGGCTTTGGGCCCTGACCCGGCCCGGCTCCCGGCCCATTTCAAAAAAATTATTTTTTGAGCATAAACGAGGCGCGGTCCAATCTTCGCTTATAGTGAAGATACCAGCCACGCACAAGATAGTTCCTGGACAGTGTTGTGAGAACTTATGACAGTGTCACGATTTTCACTGGTGCTGTGTTTACCATTGGTTAATTACGCCCGTAACACTTTCGCGAAAGAATTGCAGGGGGATATATGAGGAGGCACAGCTGGCTGTCCATGCACGCAGCGCTAACCATGCAATGTTATTATTGCATTTCAAAGAACGACTACAACATACAGCGCCCACATAAATTGGAAAAACAGCGGACATTTATAGTCGAGCTTACATTAATTGCTGACAAGCTGGGACTATTGAGTAAATAGAGCAGAACATATCCTGCAAACTTGGTTTATTGCGCAATGCAACGAGAGAGAGAAACAAACGTGCTCTAACTACTCCTGGGAGGGTTCGCCAGGCTGGGTCGCTTGTTCCGACTAAAGGAGGAAGAAAGTACACCTTTATTGCATAACTTGTCACTCTCCTTAAACTCGACGTGTCCGAAAACAAATCGTGACGCAGGGGAGTCCAATAGTAAGGTCATATTACGGTTACCTAAAAATCTGTAGCAGGGCCAATTGAATATTTTTTAAAATTTCCTTACATAAAATTAAAACGAATAAATCTATCAGTCAATGAAACGAACTTATATTTCTCCCAAATATATATAAGAGGATGGTGGAGAAAGAGCCGCATAAACTATAGCTTAACAAACCTGAAACGTGCAGCTCGCGAGCAAGTCGCACTTACGAGAACACATACGAATGCCTAGGTGCGTGTGCGTGTAGGCGTGGGATGCCTTCTAGCGCGGCCTTAGTAGAATATTCTTGATCTTTAACGAAGATGCCCCGATTCCCCCTCAGACACCCGTAGGGTCCCGTACTTTAACGAACTCGATATAACGAAACAAATTTCGAGATCCGTCCCGATTTAACAAACCTTTTTTTTTTTTCGGAAAATGAGATAGAGAATTGATCATTCTTTTTCTATTTTTAGATAACGCCCCAAAAGTTATTGATTGCGAGCAAACGGCAACATCGCGAAACACCTTTGTCCAATTTAAACTGCGTGGCCATTGCTAACAAAACGCAAGCAAGCCAAGATCACCGACTTCTTTGCTGGGAAATAAATATGTTGTCACCTCTGGCCCTTATTGTTGAGGTAACAGAGAGAGAAGCAACTTTATTGAGAGAAGCAACTTTATTTTAAGCTAACAATTTTTGTTGCTTCATACACCCTGGAGGTGGCGGTCGTTTCCTAAGGCCGCTATTTCATTTCTCGCGCCTTTACGCTACGCAAATATGCTGCCATGGTAGCTTTCCGGATGCCGCTACACCATATAATCGAATGTACCGAATTAAGTAACCGCGAAATGCCGTCTTCGGTTTAACGAAGTTTTCGATTTAACGAAATAATTCGCGGCCCCCCGCAAATTCGTTAAATTGAGTTTTAACTGTATTTGTGTGTTGCAACAGAAAAGTCACTACAAAGCGCAAGATTAATACGAAAGCGCGCGTGGTAACGTACGGCACCTTAGCACTGCGTCTTACAAAAGAGGCGCTCGGTAAGACAGCTGGTAAAGAAAGCAAAAATGCAAAAAGAAAGAAAAAGTGTACAAGGCCTGCGCGAAACCAATACCCATTCACAGCAATTCAGTCGGACATATTAAACCCAAATGAGGAAATCAGTGACCTGACGAAACACGACGACATTCTGTCTACAAACTTAAAATGAGTGTCCTGGACTTTCCTTTCGCACTGTACATCCGTGATAGTAAAGCTTTGTGACTGTAGTAGAGCGAAGAAAGCTTAAAAAACTGCTAACTTACCTCAGAGTCAATTCCAGTTATGTCATCGACTGATGAAGTAGCCCTAGCAACTCATGAGCCTATGAAATCAAGCCCAGTTGAAGAGCCGGTGGTGCCGATGAACAGTGTAATTGACGTCAATAACGCTCGGTGACGCTGAGGTTTTCTTAATGTAACGAGCAGTTCATTTACAGAATTGCAGAACTACACTCGGCACTGTGACTCTGGTTATCCACTTGGCCCCTTTCCAAATGTCGAGCCAGAGAGAGTGAGTTGATATATCTGCAGGAATCACGTGACTCTCGTGAAGCGTGCGTGATTGGCTTCCGTGATGAAGACGCTGCCGTGTGCGCCGTACAGTCGTCAGCAAGTTTAACACGAACGCTCAGCGGGGTGTCCCGAAACAGTTTGATTGACGCTAGCGCCGCGTAGCTTTGGGTTCTGTTGCCGAGATATGTTACCGATACATGCCGACATACTATCCAAGCATACCGAGGTATTATCTCGGCAACAGCGCCAAGCGCTTCGCGGCTGGCATCAGTCAAAGTAGTCCAGGTCACGCGTCGGAGCGTTCGTGTTAAGCTTGCTGACGACTGTATACGTATCACGCGTTCGGCGTTCGGCGGCGCTGCGGCGCCGTGGCTCGCCAACGGAGACGGGCGCCGTGGTAGCGCGGCGCCTACGCCTCCTCTCTCTGTCTATCCTCGGTCTTTTAAAATTCGTTGCGTTGGTTGCGTGTCTCGTAGTTTTGTGTTCGACCGAACATGCGTATCTTCGTAGTCGCGTTGACCAGTCTACAGAGTCACGAAGGCGGAAGCAGGCGCGGCGGGCATGCGAGCGTAGCTGCATACTCGAAATGTTTCCCATGATGCCGATGGGCACATCTTATATGCACTAATCTGGGCAGTGCACCGTTGCTTCACTCTTGCCGCAGTGCTGCTCAGCTATACCATTTCTTTTGATACACGGTACCCAAGTACGTGTTTCACTCAATATAATGGCGGGAACATATATGAGACAATTTCCAGAAATTATATGTAACATACCGACGGAGGCAAAATGCGCGACGTCTGGTATTGTGCGATTTCAGTGCACGCTAATGCACTTCAGGTGGTCTAAATTACCCGGAGCCTTCCACTGCAGCGTCCCAGATAGCGTGAATAGGTTCGGGACGCTAAATGCCCCAAAACAACAAAGCCAAACAGCATTACGCGCCATTGCCGACAGTGTATGAGAGTCGGGCCTGATACGGGCCTGACCAGCTCCGGGCCCGGCCCGGGCCCGAAGCTCATGGGCCCGAGCCCGGCCCGGGCCCGATCCAACAATTACTTACCCGGCCCGACCCGGCCCGCGGGCCGGCCCGGGCCCGTGCAGTGCCCTAATTCGAGCAGAAGTTCAGGTAGTAAAAATAACTTCACAAAGGTCCAGAAAGAGTTCAGGTTACATGTACTTGTATAAAGTCAGTCACTTTGTATTCCTTCTCGGAAGAAGTCAGCAGAGTTGTGTATTGCTTCTAATATTGACCAGAACACCGAAGAGTGATGTGTTGTTTGTAATATGCATTAGAACTCAGAAACATTTTGTATTGCTTATAATGTTCAGAATAGCGAATGGCTATGTATTTATTGTAATATTCGTCAGAACGCAGAATAAGGATATATCGCTTGTAATATTCAGCTGAACTCGGAAGAATGCTGTATTGCTTGTAGTACTCAGCACATATCACAAGAGTTATGCATTGCTTGTATTACTCAGCAGAACTGAGAAGAGTTATGTATTGTAATACTTAGCAGAGCACCGAAGAATTATGCGTTCATTGTAATATTCATCAGAAAACGCAAGAAATATGTATGGTTTGTCATACTCAGCAGAGCTCCAAACAATTATGTATTGCTGGTAATAACCAGCAGAGCTCAGATGAATTTATATTGCTTGTAACATTCACCAGGCCACAGAAAAAGGATGTATCACTTGTGATATTCAACAGAGCTGAGAAGAATGAGGTATTGCTAGCAATATCCATCAAAATTCATAATTATGCATTGCTTGTGTAGCGAGGAAGAGGTAGAAGAAGAGTCTCTGGGCCGCGCAATCTATTTTCGTGTTCCGCTGATGCTTCCTCGACTGTTTAAGACGTCGCTGCCTCATTATAAATCACCGTATGACACCTGTAATACTCAGCAGAATTCAGAAGAATCATGTCTTGCTTGTACTATTCATCAGAACACAGAAGAATGATGTATCGCATGTAATATTCTGCAAAGGTAAAATTAATTAAGCACTGCTGGTAACACACACCAAATCTCAGAAGAATTATGCATTGCTTGTTGTACTCATCGGAACTCAGAAGAAAGATGTCTGGCTTGCAATATTCAGAAAACCTTCGAGAAATTTTTTGTATTGCTTGTAATACTAAGTAAACTAATAGATCATATATTGTTGGTAGTATTTAGCATAACTCACGAGAATTATGCATTGCTAATAATAATACACAGCATAACTCGGAAGAGGTATTTACTGCTTGTAATACTCAGTAAAGTAAAAAAATCATGTATTGCCGGTAGTATTCAGCAGAACTCCGAAGAGTGACGTATTGCTTGTAGTATTCGTCAGAACACACAAGAAGGGTGCATGGCTTGTTATATTCAGCAGAGCTCTAACCAATTATATATTGTTGGTAATAATCAGCAGAACTCCGAAGCATCTATCTTTCTTGTACTACTCATCAGAACAAAGAACAATGTAGCGCATGTAATAATGTGCAGAGCTAAAAATAATTAAGCATTGCTGTTCATATCCACTAAAACTCAGAACATTGTATTGCTTGTAGCATTCATAGGAAATCAGAAAACGTATGTCTGTCTTGTAATATTTAAAAAGCTCCGAAGAATTATCTATTAATTGTAATACTTAGTAAACTAAAAAATCATGTATTGCTTGTAGTATTCAGCAGAACTCAGAATAATTACCTATTGCTTGCAATAGCAGAGCTAGGAAGAGTTTTGCGTTGCTTATAATGCCCGCAGAGCTCCGAAGAAATACGTATTGTTGTAGTATTCATCAGAACACACAAGAAAGATGTATCACTTGTAATATTCAGCAGAGTTCTAAACAATTATGTAATTGGTTGTAATACTCAGAAGAATTATGTGTTGACTGCAACACTCAGCAGAGCTCAGGAGAGTAATGTATTGCTCGTAACATTAAGCCGAGCTCCGAAGAATTATGTATACGTTGTAATACACAGAAGATATATGTATGTTTTGTAATACTCACTAAACTAAAAAAATCATGTATTTCCGGTGGTACTCAGCATAACTCAGAACAGTTATGTATTGGTTGTAATATTCAGGAGAGCTCAGAAGAATTATGTATTGCTTGTCATAGTCATCACAGCACGGAAGAAGAATGTATTGCTTGTAATATTCAGCCGAGCTCGGAAGGATTATTTGTTGCTTGTAATACTCAGAAGTATTGTGTAATGTTTGTAATACTCAGTAAAGTAAAAAAATTCATGTATTGCTGGTAATAATACTAACCATAACAGAACAAGAATTGCGTATAACTTCTATTATTCAGTCGAACTCTGTGGGAATCCAGACACCTGCACCAGTTGCTCGACGCCATTTTCCTTTGGAGAGTTCTCGTGTCCCCCTCCTCCCGACGGGACGGATGACAGCTGGTCATAAATTGCTGTCACTTCGCTGCCACCCCGCCCCTAAAAGACTTAACACGATGTCCCATTGGCCTAATTTTGGCGTGATTCGGGCCTTGCTCGCGCTCGCCCGATAAGCGGAGGCGCGAGACAGGGTTCGGGGAGACCACTTCGGGACCTCGGAGGGTGCATACGCGTGTTGGCCTCTCCGGCCGGCCGCGATCCTTTGTTCTTCGTCGCCGGCCGGTGGTTACGTCGTCTCGTCTGGGCCCCGACCTCGGTGGGCGCGCGCTCCTTTCCGCAGTCTCGAAGTCCCGAGGCAGCGCCTCGCGATCGCGCACCGTATATTTCTCTCAACTATTCATATGTCTGTTCTGTTTCTTCTGCTCTGGGGTGCGCGATCGCGGTAGCGCTGACCGAAATGTAATCTTCGTTCTTTCTTTGTTTGTTTTATAAGTGCGCCAATCGCGGCCACTAATCGATATAGTTTGTAACTCGTATTCACTAACTAGTGTCCTGCATAATCATGTCACATACGATTGGTTGTATCGAATGATTGATCCCATTGTACTAAATTCTCGGTAATAAACCAGCCACTTGGAGAGTGTCGCCTAGGGTGACACTCGCTGCGCGCGGGCTCGCCGTCCCTTCGCGGTGATGGCCCGAGCTCTCGTGCGCAGCGGCGCTAACGGTACACGGCGCGACGAGACAAGCGAGGACGCGGCATCCTGCATTGAGCTCGCAGTGCTCGCATCCATTGTGTTGTTCCACATCACAAGAACTCAGAAGAATTATGTATAGCTTGTAATACTCAGCAAAAACTCAGAAGAGTTATGTATTACTTGTAATACTCAGCAGAGCTGAGATGTATTGTTTGTAATATTCATCACAACAGGAAGAAGAATATATCGCTTGTAATATCGCTTCCGCCGAGTTCGAGAAAACTATTCATTGCTTGTGATACTCAGAAGGATTATGTATTGCTTGTATTACTCGGTGAACTAAAAAAATAATGTATTGCGGGTAATATTACTCAGCATAATTCAGAAGAATTATGTATTGCTTGTAATACTCACCAGAACTCAGAAGAATTACGTTCTACTTGTAATGTGCAGTGGAACTAAGAAGAATTATGTATTGCTTGTAATACTCAGCAGAACTCAGAAGAATTACGTTCTGCTTGTAATGTGCAGTAGAACTAAGAAGAATTATGCATTGCTTGTAATACTCAGCAGAACTCAAAAGAATTACGTTCTGCTTGTAATGTGCAGTAGAACTAAGAAGAATTATGTATTGCTTGTAATACTCAGCAGAACTCAGAAGAATTACGTTCTGCTTGTAATGTGCAGTAGAACTAAGAAGAATTATGTATTGTTTGTAATACTCAGCAGAACTCAGAAGAATTACGTTCTGCTTGTAATGTGCAGTAGAACTAAGAAGAATTATGTATTGCTTGTAATACTCAGCAGAACTCAGAAGAATTACGTTCTGCTTGCAATGTGCAGTAGAACTAAGAATTATGTATTGCTTGTAATACTCAGCAGAACTCAGAAGAATTACGTTCTGCTTGTAATGTGCAGTAGAACTAAGAAGAATTATGTATTGCTTGTAATACTCAGCAGAACTCAAAAGAATTACGTTCTGTTTGTAATGTGCAGTAGAACTAAGAAGAATTATGTATTGCTTGTAATACTCAGCAGAACTTAGAAGAATTACGTTCTGCTTGTAATGTGCAGTAGAACGCAGAATTATGTATTGCTTGTAATACTCAGCAGAACTCAGAAGAATTACGTTCTGCTTGCAATGTGCAGTAGAACTAAGAAGAATTATGTATTACTTGTAATACTCAGCAGAACTCAGAAGAATTACGTTCTGCTTGTAATGTGCAGTAGAACTAAGAAGAATTATGTATTGCTTGTGATACTCAGCAGAACTCAGAAGAATTACGTTCTGCTTGTAATGTGCATTGGAACTAAGAAGAATTATGTATTGCTTGTAATACTCAGCAGAACTCAGAAGAATTACGTTCTGCTTGTAATGTGCAGTAGAACTAAGAAGAATTATGTATTGCTTGTAATACTCAGCAGAACTCAGAAGAATTACGTTCTGCTTGTAATGTGCAGTAGAACTCAGAAGAATTATTTATTGCTTGTAATACTCAGCAGAACTCAGATGAATTACGTTCTGCTTGTAATGTGCAGCAGAACTAAGAAGAATTGTGTATTGTTTGTAATACTCAGCGGAACTCAGAAGAATTACGTTCTGCTTGTAATGTGCAGTAGAACTAAGAAGAATTATGTATTGCTTGTAATACTCAGCAGAGCTGAGATGTATTGTTTGTAATATTCATCACAACAGGAAGAAGAATATATCGCTTGTAATATCGCTTCCGCCGAGTTCCAGAAAACTATTCATTGCTTGTGATACTCAGAAGGATCATGTATTGCTTGTATTACTCGGTGAACTAAAAAAAATAATGTATTGCGGGTAATATTACTCAGCATAATTCAGAAGAATTATGTATTGCTTGTAATACTCATCAGAACTCAGAAGAATTACGCTCTGCTTGTAATGTGCAGTGGAACTAAGAAGAATTATGTATTGCTTGTAATACTCAGCAGAACTCAGAAGAATTACGTTCTGCTTGTAACGTGCAGTAGAACTAAGAAGAATTATGTATTGCTTGTAATACTCAGCAGAGCTCAGAAGAATTACGTTCTGCTTGTAATGTGCAGTAGAACTAAGAAGAATTATGTATTGCTTGTAATACTCAGCAGAACTCAGAAGAATTACGTTCTGCTTGTAATGTGCAGTAGAACTAAGAAGAATTATGTATTGCTTGTAATACTCAGCAGAACTCAGAAGAATTACGTTCTGCTTGTAATGTGCAGTAGAACTAAGAAGAATTATGTATTGCTTGTAATACTCAGCAGAACTCAGAAGAATTACGTTCTGCTTGTAATGTGCAGTAGAACTCAGAAGAATTATGTATTGCTTGTAATACTCAGCAGAACTCAGAAGAATTACGTTCTGCTTGTAATGTGCAGCAGAACTAAGAAGAATTGTGTATTGTTTGTAATACTCAGCAGAACTCAGTAGAATTACGTTCTGCTTGTAATGTGCAGTAGAACTAAGAAGAATTATGTATTGCTTGTAATACTCAGCAGAACTCAGAAGAATTACGATCTGCTTGTAATGTGCAGTAGAACTAAGAAGAATTATGTATTGCTTGTAATACTCAGCAGAACTCAGAAGAATTACGTTCTGCTTGTAACGTGCAGTAGAACTAAGAAGAATTGTGTATTGTTTGTAATACTCAGCAGAACTCAGAAGAATTACGTTCTGCTTGTAATGTGCAGTAGAACTAAGAAGAATTATGTATTGCTTGTAGTACTCAGCAGAACTCAGAAGAATTACGTTCTGCTTGTAATGTGCAGTAGAACTAAGAAGAATTATGTATTGCTTGTAATACTCAGCAGAACTCAGAAGAATTACGTTCTGCTTGTAATGTGCAGTAGAACTCAGAGGAATTATGTATTGCTTGTAATACTCAGCAGAACTCAGAAGAATTACGTTCTGCTTGTAATGTGCAGTAGAACTAAGAAGAATTATGTATTGCTTGTAATACTACGAAGAGCTCGGAAGAAATGTGTATTGCTTGTAATTCTCAGCAGAGCGCGGAAAAATTAAGTATTGCTTGCACAACTCTGCAGAGCTCAGAAGAGTTATGTATCGCTTGTATTACTCAGTAGAGCTGGCAAGAATTATGTATTGCTTGTAGTAGTTATCACAACACAGAAGAAGAATGTATCTCTTGTAATATTCCGCCCAGCTCCATTGAATTATGTATTGCTTGTAATACTCCGAAGGATTATGTATTGCTTTTATTACTCGGTAAAAGGAAAAAAATTGCATTGCGGGTAGTAATACTCAGCATAACTCAGAAGAAATATGTATTGCTTTTAATACTCAGCAGACCTCAGAAGATTTATATGTTGCTTGTAAAACTCACCAGAGCTTGGGATAATTATGTATAGCTTGTAATACTCAGCAGAGCTGAGAAGAATTATGTATAGCTTGTAATGTTCATCACAACGCGGAAGAATAATGTATCGCTTGTAATATTGCCCCAGCTCCAAAGAATTATGCATTGCTTGTAATACTCTGAAGTTTCATGCATTGCTTTTATTATTCGGTAAACTAAAAAATCATGTATTGCAGGTAATAATACTCAGCATAACTCAGAAGAATTATGTATTGCTTGTAATACTCAGCAGAGCTCAGAAGAATTATGTATTGCTTGTAATACTCATCACCACACGAAACAATACTGTATCGCTTGTAGTATTCCACCAAGCTCCAAAGAATTATGCATTAATTGTAATACTCTGATGTTTCATGCATTGCTTTTATTATTCGGTAAACTAAAAAAATCATGTATGGCGGGTAATAATACTCAGCATAACTCAGAAGAATTATGTATTGCTTGTAATACCCAGCAGAGCTCAGAAGAATTATGCATTGCTTGTAATACTCATCACCACACGAAACAATACTGTATCGCTTGTAGTATTCCACCAAGCTCCAAAGAATTATGCATTGCTTGTAATACTCAGAAGGATTATATATTACTTGTATTACTAGGTGAATTAATAAAAATCATGTATTGGGGGTAATATTACTCAGCATAACTAAGAAGAATTACGTATGGCTTATAATACTAAGCAGAGCTGAGAAGAATTATGTATTGCTTGTAATACTCAGAAGAGCTCGGTATAATTATGTATAGCTTGTAATACTCGGCAGAGCTCAGAAGAGTTATGTATTGCTTGTAATACTCAGCAGAGCTCAGAAGAATTATGTAATGCTTGCAATATTCATCACAACGCGGAAGAAAAATGTATCGCTTGTAGTATTCCACCGAGCTCCAAAGAATGATGCATTGCTTGTAATACTCAGAGGGATTATGCATTGCTTGTATTACTCGGTGAATTAATTAAAATCATGTATTGCATGTAATATTGCTCAGCATAACTCAGCAAACTTACGTATTGCTTGCAATACTCAGCCATAGGTCGGCAAAAATAGTGGAACTCACTCAGACTCACTCAAAAAATATATTTTGCTTGGAGAGCTCACTCGGACTCAGACTCACCAAAATTTTCCTCAACCGGACTCACTAGGACTCAGACTCACAAAAAATTTGTTCAACCGGGCTCACTCGGGCTCAAACTCACCAACATAGTGCTCAGCCGGACTCACTCAAACTCAGAATCACGGCTTGACCTCAGACTGAATGAGCCTTAGTGAGTCGACTCATGAGTCCGCTGGCATAAAATTAGCTTTTCCGATCATGGCGATCATTGTGTAAATCCTGTTTAACGCCAATATCTCACTAGTCAGTGCTCAATTGATACGGCTTTTGATCTTGTACCTTCAAATAAGAGTTTTTAGCGGTTGCGATTCAGTAAGGACGTTTGTATGAAACATGCGCCTCACACGAGGTATTTATATCAAGAGTTACCCGTGAAAGGGTTTACAGGGAAAAGTCATGGCACCCCCCCCACCCACCCTAACTCACGCCTCTGATCAATAAACATTTAGCTGGCGCATGAATGGTAGTGCGTTGAAGCATGAGTGAATAGATTTTAGTATAAACGTACGCCGATGTAAGGGTCATAGTCATGCTGAGAAGTGACTACATATGACCACAGGTGAGCAATAGCTCACTCAGACTCACTCAAGAAATTTATTTGGCGCTTAGGGCTCACTCGGACTTCGATTCACCAATATTTTCCTCAACCGGACTCACTCGGACTCAGACTCACTAAATTTCTGCTCAACCGAACTCACCCGGACACAAACTCACCAAAATATTACTCACCCGGACTCACTCAGACTCACGGCTCGATCTGGGTCTGAGGTGAGTGGACTCATGAGTGAGTTTGACGACCTATGTACTCATCACAACTCAGTAGAATTATGTATTGCTTGTAATACTCAGCAGAGCTGAGAAGAGTTATGCATTGCGTGTAATACTCAGTAGAGCACAGGAGAATAATGTAATGCTTGTCATATTTGCCACAACACGGACGAAGAATGCATCGCTTGTAATATTCAGTCGCGGTCTCCGAAGAATTCTGTATTGCTTGTAATTCCCAGAAGAATGATGTATTGCTTGTATTAATCGGTAAACTGAAAAAATAATCATCTATTGCGGGTAGTAACACTTAGCATAACTAAGAAGAATTACGCTTTGCTTCTAATTCTCAGCAGAGCTCGGAAGAATTACGTATTGCTTGAAATATTCAGCAGAACTCAGAGGAATTATGTTTTGTTTGTCATATTCACCTTAAAGAGACCCTGAAACGGTTTTGACGATTTTGTACAAACACATTGAGCCAGTAGACCAAGTCCTAAGGCTCATTTACAGACTAATTTAAGCTCTCTGCGTACACTGTGTAATTGATTACAACGCTATAAAGCTGCGAATCGCTGCAGATCACTGCGGCTCAGCCCAACGCGTTTTCAACCGCCCCTCCCCAGTATGACACGCAGTCTGCGCACGATCTGATTGGCTGCGGTGTGCGCGCACGAAAAATTGGCTGGTAGGGTGGCGGCACCTGTCGGAGCAGATATCAACCCCTCCGCGATGTCTCTGTTGCCAGACGGCGTGCGTGCTGCCGGGCGCACTGGGGCTATGGTCTCCGAGATGCACGCAACCTGTCGGCGTGCAGTCTCAGAAGGTCATCACCGGGCGAAGCTCAAATCATCGAGTGTGCTCACATAAGCTCTGCGATCGCCAGCGATGCCAGCGTGTATCATGAGTTGAGGAGGCAAGGCAGAGGTAAGAAGGAGGGTATGATATAATTGGCCGTAGCCGCCTTGGTACACGGCGTGCAGCGAAATTTGTGGTGCCAATGGTTCGATGATGCTCTAGCCTAAACGCTGACAAAGCTTCAAATAACCGTTTCAGGGTCCCTTTAACACGGATGAATAATGTATCGGTGGTAATATCCAGCCGAGCTCCGAAGAATTATGTATTGCCTGTAATACTCAGTGAACTAAAAAAATTCATGCATTGCTTATGAGCATAACTCAGAAGAATAATGTATTGCATGTAATATTCAGCAAAACTCAGAAGATTTAAGCATAGCATGTAATACTCAGCAGAGCTCAGAGGACTTGTGTTCATCACAACACGGAAGAAGAATGTATCGCTTGTAATATTCAGCCGAGCTCCAAAGCATTATGTGTTGCTTGTAATACTCAGAAGATATACGTATGGCTTGTAGTATTCAGTATTACTCAAAAGAATTATGCATTGCTTGTGATACTCAGCATAACTCAGAAAAATCATGGCAGGACTGCCTAAATACTCCTTTGTGCTCGGCAAATGAAACATAATATAGGAAAAAAAAGAGGGAAAAAATGCCACAAACTAGGTCACAGCAAATGCGGAAACATGACACACTCCTACAGTACATGAGTCACAAAGATTCGGGCATGACTACAGCTGGGAAAATTACATTCGTTGTAAAGGCGAATTAATGCAGCTGTCGCATGGAATCGCTGACTCATACGTGTGCACTAAGAATGGATGTAAATAGAATATCAATCAAATTCTTTCTTTTGCTTTGCCGCTGTTCCCGCTTCAAGGAACAATCCTGACAAGGGCCTTTTAGTGGTGCGAAGGTTATGAAAATAGTCAATTCGATTCGGCTACAAACTGAATCATTACGCAAAACGACGGGACACGCACAAAGGTCAAAAGAATGCAGAACAAGCGAATCTGTCTGACAGCTGAATGTTATCACTAAAAACGCTCACAAGAGGAAGCATTCTGAAAAACTTCCAACCACGTGCGCAGGGTTCTGTAGGTCATGTGCCAAACCAAGATTGTAGATTTCACAATGGAACCAAGCCATAGCTTGCTCTCATACGCAATGCTTTTATCGGTAAGGCTTCTAGTCCATTTCGGCAACGTATTTAAGTGTGAGCTTTTACTAGCAGGGTTCGGTTTAAAGCCCTGTAACGTGCTCAGACACCATTATTTCGTGGTCAGCTATTACTGTTACGTGAACCTGGGATGCCCCTGTTGCTGTACCACAGCTGTAGCAACAGCTGTGATCAGATATTGACGCATCACTTTTCATCGCAGTTAACATCCTTAAAAATATTCTGGCGCAACAGAGAATGTCAGCACAAAACTAGAACGTTGTTGTTTGCCGTTCGTACTTATGCGAGGAGGCTGCCTGCAAATTTACACGGGGTAGCATGGAAACGAAGTAATACAGAATAGCCTGGTAATGCACAGCAGGGTACCGCGACGAATTTTATCACCGATATCTTGAAAGCACGTCTTGATTACGCCAGAAACGAGAGAGCTGCATGCACGATCCCATCAATGCGGCGCTGAAAATGGCGACTCGGCGTTCATCAGAGCATCGTGCTTTCATCCCGATCATATTTATGGTGCCAATAACGAAGGATATTTGATTACTTCGTTAAAGATTGAGGTAGATATAGTGAAGAGCAGTGACGTCAATTCAGAACATCAGAGCAGTAAACCCGTAAAACCTGATTAATCGTGGTTTGGTTAGGTTAGTTTTGATAGAACTGAATACATCGAGAAAACGACAGCATTTCAAAATCGGCGCGCTTTCGCTTTGCGAGTCATCGCTCACGCGAGCGCCCACATTAAGCATCGCGAGGCGCATCAAGCAAACGATGACAGCGCCACCAGCCCCTCTCTCGTCAGCTGCGCGAGTTCTCTGGAAAGCGCTCGCACTTCCCCACTTTCTCCACCCTTGTCCGCTCCTCCTTCCCCGGCGGCGTCGGTAGCCGTGCGCAGCGCGTTCAATGGTGGCGACCGCGTCGCTGTGTGTGCGCGTCGTTGTACGAGTTGGCCGCTAGTGCTGCTGCCCCGTTCTGCCCCGGTCTCCGAATGCACGCCGGTCATCCGTGAGTCCCGACGCCAATGCAGGATGGAATAATGATCTCTCGTGGAGGTGCGACGTTGCCGCCCAAGCCGGCGGACGGCGGCAAATATGGCACCGCCAACAGCGGTTCCCCGACCAACCGAGGACTGCACCACAACGCAGGAACGCTTCATGTGAGTCCTTCCTTTTCCCACCTCCGCTACTTGCGATGCGGCTAGCTGCCCGTCGCAGCTTGTCCGGTGTCCGCATCGGATTGCTCGCCTTCGACAACTCTTTCTTGTCGCGCGTACGACCAGAGCGGCGGCTCGACAAGAACCAGGGTCCTAAGCGCTCAATGAAAGCGCACGCGCGAAACGCTGGTGCCGTCGTAGACTCGAAACACGTAGGTGTAGAAAAACTTGAACGTAGCCGGGTGCAAACGCCGGTCACTAGCCAGCCTTTTCTTGGCACACTGTGTCGGTTTTGTCGTCGCGACATCCCAACATTGTTTTTGTTCGTCGAAAAGAAGCCCCGTCTTTTAGGCAGTCTCAGTTCGGTTAGCCAACCATGGTTTGCCTGAACGTTCCTAACCCTTTCGACGATACCGGCAATCTAACGTGCAGTAGACGGGCAAGCGGGCGTAGCCTGTGCGGCCTTCACAGACCGACACGGCCCACACAGACGGAGTCGAGGTTTTTGTTTCTCGGCGGCTGCTTTCGCCTCCCCGTGCGCTCTCGCCTTCTTCCCGTCGTCCTCCGGCTTTCCGGTCGCGTCTGTGCCGTGTATCGTCGGCAGGTCGCGACGCGCTTTCGGTTTGTGGTCATGAAACATTCAGAGGCGGTTGTATGTGCCTCTGAAGGCCGGCGCCGTTGGAAAGTATTTTTTATTTGTTTATTTTTTTGTCCATGCGTCAACAGGACGACGTGCGTCATTTTAGTGTGACTCGCATTTTCAGTACTCGTGCTCTCTGTCACTTCTGTGTAAAGGTTCTTGCTGTAACGGATTGTCGACGGTGCGTACGGTTTTTTCAGGAAAGTGTGTCTGCGCTGCGGAAAGCTACCAAACAAAGAAAACACGTCAAACCAGCGCTGCCTAGCATGGGTGTTGAAGTATACCAAACGTTCTTGTTTTTATTTTTTTTTCTACATACAGGTGCTGCAATAGTACAACGTAGCACGCGAGCTGTGGCCAAGCTACGCAAAAGTGAACGCCAGCGCGCTCCATCAAAGTGTTTTTTTTATTTTTTATACGGAAATGATGGCACTATCTCCTGGAACATTTCCGTATAAAAAAAAAAAAAAAAAAAACACTTCTTTGATAGAGCGCGCTGGCGTTCACTTTTGCTTAGCTTAGCATCGCGTGCACGTTGTACTATAGGCACCGGGCGGCCGTCGTACGGCGCCAGCGGCGCCCCTCCCGAAAAGCGCCCCTAGCGGCGGCAGCGAAAGCACTGGCATGTGAAGCAGACGACGCGGAGAAGGCTCTGCTACTTTCGGCAACGTATTCAAGTAGTAGCGGCGGCGTTTCTTTTTAGACAATCGCAAGCTGTAAGCTGTTTCGTTTGTCGCCCAAGGCAAAGAGAAGCGGCAGCAACAGTGTTTGTTGAACAAAGCACGAGGCGTTCGACTGTCGGACATGTGTTCAGATAACGGGGCCACTCGTCGGGCTCCAGGGAGACTCCCCCGCAGTCGTTTGCGGTCGTGGCAGCATTCAATGGTCGCCAAGTCATCAAGAAAGGATGACACATGTTCTTTTCATGTATTCACGCCCAGGAGCACCGTCGGAACGTCAGTCGACTAGGCTTCTTTGCGTGGTGCTGTGCTTTTATGCGTTTGCTTTCGTTTGGAGGCGGACCAGAGGCACGATGCCTCCTCCCTTTCGGGACTGCAAATGAGACCGGCCCGATTGGCGAAAGTGTTGTAAAATAAACATCTTTGTATTTTAACTGCCAAACTCGCTGCTCCTCACTGTTGGGCTCCTGGCGGGAAGGCGAGTACTGACAGCGCACGTGCACTAATGGCGATGCCAGTTACATTGCGTTGCGGCTTTCAAGGCTTGACCAGCCGGCGTGCGCGTTTTCATGCGTTTGCTCTAGAGAAGGGTCACCGCTTGCACGAAGCTGGCCACGTGCTTGACATCAAGGAATATAAAAGCGACAACGACTGCAAATTGCTTTGCAAGTGCACCCCGCAGACGAAGTTCAATGCGATAAGCTACGATGTGGGAGCTAGATCTAGGTATCCCCATTCCTGTTTCCATTTTAAACGCAAAGCATTTCTTATCTCTATCTATAAATACCTCTATTTCTCTATCTAGCCGCCTACATCTGGGCGCTCTCGTGGTCGCCTCCTTAAGTTGACATTAACGAAAATTGGCATAGGTGGGTACGAAAATAAGACGAACATGGCTGTCTGGTTGTGATATGGTGGTATGAGTAGCGTGAAAATCTTTCCAGTCACGTGCGGCACATACCGGGCGTATACCACGGGCCGCGGGATGCTGGTATGAGGCACAGGTGATTCACAGTGGATCGACCCAGGAACGGCGAGAACAGACATTGATAATTTAAGCGGGTGCATGTCCAAAAAATCCGGCATCAGCCTCGTGAACCCGACGTATGCAAAGAATAGAAATCCGGATCCCAGCAGGAGTCGAAACCAGGTACTCTGAGCGGATATCAAATATTCTACCACAGAGCTAAGCCATGACTTGAAATTACTTTTGAAAAAATCCTATGCGCAAGAAAAATGTCGGTGCAACCAACGTCAATTGTGGTTGCAGTGCTGGCTATCTAATTTCATGACAAGGTAATAAACATTACTCATGTACTCATATGAAACAGACGTTACGTCGGCTTAACGCCAATCTTGGTTTTATTAAGACTTCTTGTCGGGCGAGTTGGTTAACATCAAAGGGGTGCATAGTAGCGCAAACTTAGAAAATAAACACGAGAAAAGAAGTAGAAGGGAGCAGAAAGGTCGGACGCTCCCTCGTACTTGTTTTCTCGTGTCTTTATTTTCTAAGTTTGTGCTACTATGTACCCCTTTGATTTCAATAGTGGCTCCGCTTTTTTACAACCGTCAGATAAACATTACATATGTGCTCCTATGAATCTGCAAGCTATATTCAAGCGTTGCTCGACCCGGAACAATACTCTGATCAACGCTACGCGTATGATATTCACAGCATCGGCACGAATTGTGAATCGCAACGTAGCGTGCGCTTCGTTTCAATAACACTGACGTCTGTTCTCTAACATGAGCGCTAACATTACGTCAGACCACAAGTTAGCCTTTAAACGTCAGTGTAGTCGGCATGCTTATTAAGCACACTATGTGCACACAACTCCATCTACAAAAACACGTCGATCCACCTCGTTACGCATGACTTAAAGCTAAAAAAAAAAATGCAGCATAGACTCGCTGATTCGCATAAAATCGGTTCCCACAATACGTGGGATCTGCCGAATTTTTCCTAATACTTTGTTATTCTGTCTATACGTTAACATTGTCCCCTAACATTAAAAAAATAGAGCGTACGTCTCCGATTCCCTTCTCGTCTTTACTGGATGCTTCGCCGATTGCACTTGTTCCTCAGTTGTAGTTTTGCACGCCCGCGTTCCTGTTATGTTTTCCATTTATTTTCGATCCTTCGCCGACCCTTAAGATATTGTAATCTTCAGTCTTCGCGCACACGTAGATTTCGGCAGCGCACGACACAAGCGACGAGAGCACAATGAAGAGAAACGAACGTCCAGCCCCGCGCCCCCGCAGCAAGCGCCTGCGCCCTTTTCCGGCACTCCCATTCCATTAGTTCCCCGTCGCCACCGAAAGAGGCGCCACCAGTCCCCGCGCCCGGTGCCTATTGGAGCACCTGTACAGCACAGCGATATGAAGTTGCGACCTACATGTTTCCATCCGGTAATATAACACGACGAACATGCAAGCAGGCATGTTGCGAAAGACGCTGTGTGATTAGTCCACGCAGATACCTGACAGATGGTATTAGTACAGACGGAATCACACTTGTCGAGAGCGCCCATCCGACCGCTGCAGCTGCTGTTTTCTGCAGAAATATGCAAACCAAAC
>JALIZH010027684.1:0-26953 GCA_030522465.1 Rhipicephalus appendiculatus
CCCTTGTTGTTTTTAATTTATATTAATGATTTAACGGAGGGGTATTTCATCATCAGTGTCAGTAAAGCTGTTTGCAGATGACTGCATTATTTTTAAAGAAATTACTTCTACTAGCGACCAAGATTTGCTCCAACAAGCAATTGATAACATAAGTTCGTGGTGCCACTCTTGGGATATGCAGCTAAATGTAGATAAAACAGTTTTATTAAGAATCACTAGAAAAAAAGGCCCCAATAATATTTGAGTACCACTCCAGCGGCATTCCCATTCAAACAGTTCACAGTTACAAGTACCTTGGAGTCACTTTTACTGATAAACTGTCGTGGACTAAGCATATTACAGAGATATGCTCGAAGGCATTTAAGAAGTTGTGCTTCTTGCGTAGAAGGCTCCGTCATGCTCCTCCTCAGGTGCGCTTGCTTGCTGTGAACACTTTCGTGCGATCAAAATTAGAATATGCGTCACAAATTTGGGACCCACATACGTTAAAAGACACTAATCAGCTCGAAATGATTCAACGCAAGGCTGTTAGGTTCATTTTTAATAAATATAAGCGAACAGATTCCCCTAGTGCCCTCATGACCAAAAACAAAATATTTTCTTTACAGTCCAGAAGAAAGTTTCATCGTATAAAGTTCCTACATAACATATTGGCTGGTGGCTTGAATGTAGGTGACTTGCCATACCTTCGTCCTGTTGCAACAAGACGAACAAGACACACTAGACCTCATGCACTGAAACCGATTTTCGCTAAAACTAAGTCATTTCAAAATAGCTTCTTTCCCAAAACTATAGCGGACTGGAACAGTCTTCCAGAGTCAGTCATTACGTCGCCACATTTCGTCCAAGCTCTGGAAGAGCATATTTTTTGTTAGATTATATGTTTCCTTAGTGCTGATGTTATTTTATTTCTCTATATAGGAGCGTTATTAAATCTATGCACCCATTGTTATATGCACCCAATTTTATGCACCCATGTTCAAAATTGTACCGTTGCATGTATTAAGCTATCCTTGTATTTTGTTTCTTTTATGTGTACTGCCCCTCCTGCTAGGGCCAAGTTGGCCTGCAGTATATTGAAATAAATAAATAAATAAATAAATAAATAACAGGCCTTTCTATTGCGTAGCAGATATGTAGCGAGCAGCAATGCATCAGTACACTGGGCGTACAAAAAAAAAACATAGAAAACAGGAACGTTGGGAGTACAATAAAAGTTAACGTAACAGCTCACAATACACATGATGTCGCTACAAGAAACGTTTTATAATTCTTTAGAGCTTGCTAGAGCTGTCTGTCCAGTTTACTGTATTTTTCTGTTTATTCAAAATCTGTATATCTTGATAGGATAATAAATATTTCCCGTAATTTGTCCAAATCTTCCGAAGCCTCCTCATCTGCTGCCTAAACCCGAGGTTCAGCTACCGTGCCAATCTACATTCCTTTGGTGTGCATATGCTGCATTAGTTCATACAGATAAACTTGATTGGCCATGATCACGTCATGCTGCACAAATAACTCCCTGGTGCGCAACTCACGGATACCGATTACGTAGTTCTCAAAAATACGCAGCACTCGCTCCCGTAGAGTCGTTAGCGTATCGTTGTTGCGCTGAGTGGTGCTACCCCATACTACTGAACAATAGACAATCTTCGAATATACTAAAGTGTAATAAAGAGCTTTTTTTTAGGCGAAGAGGTATTCATGTGGAAATCTTTTTAATACATCCTATTGATCGAGCTATATCGATTACCAACTGGTTCACATGATATGACCAGGCCAAAGATTCCTGGAACCAAACACCTAGGAATTTGTTCACTTGTTTGCTGAGTACTCACAGTTCCATATTCGTGATATCAGAGTCCTTCAATGTTTTTCTGGTCACGAAACTCCGCCCGCAGTTTCATGCAGGGACAGAAGCACCGTGTTCAGCGCAGGGGCATCCGTGCGCGCCCACTGCGCTCGGCTGAATGCTGTGACGGTTCGAGGCAATGGTTTATCGTGCACCAAACCGCAGTAATTCAATTACCATTCATGTCTCACCTGACATACAATGTGGTTCCTGCACACGCGTGTGAAAAACTTACTTTCACATATTTTTTTTATGATATCAAGGCTGATTGGATCCAGTCGTGCCGACGCATGTTGTTCCAGCGCGGTTGCTTACCTCGGGCAGGGGAGTGTATATAGTCAGGCACAGGATATTTACTTAGACTTGTGACACTGCACAAGACTACAAACCCACCAACTCGCCAACTGAAGTGTCACAGCGGTAGTTGAGCCAGCGCCGATCGCGCTACTTACAGTCAGACCGTCAACGCCGCTGTTTAACACAGACGCATTACAACAAAAGAAATTTAGCTCGACATTCCTGTGTTTACAGTTTATAAAATCTAACTACGCTCCGTTGCATCTTACCTCACAGAGCTTCGGTAAACATTGCAATCGGGAATGACGAAGCTTTCGCGAGGTGACGTCCGTGTGCCGCGTGAATACACGCTGATCAAATTTCGAGGCTATAACAAGCCTGTTGTGGGTTTCCTCGGTATGCAAGGACACTCCACACGAGGGGTCGGACGCAGCAAACGTTTAGAATATATTCACTTCCAAAGGGTACCTAACGGCTCATTCTCCTGATCGAGACGCGCATGAAAACTGACGTAGCTCTATAGGAAGGACAACGAAAGTTCTAGAGGAACGCAGGCGCTTCCCGCCTCCACACCCAAAACTATGCAGAGCTCAAGCGATCACGCTTAGGATGTTTCAGACGAGGTCATATCCATCGAGAGGTTTCCTAAGCCGGATTAATCAAGATATCGATCCACAGTGCCCGGATTGCGGGGTGGCATTTAGCACTCTAGCACATATGCTCTGGCAGTGTCCTGCGTTATGGGACACGTCACACACCAGCGAACAGGACTGGGAAGACGCTATCGCAAGTACTGCTCTCGATATCCAGTCAACGGCCGTCCAGAGGGCCCCTGAAAGAGCGGAGAGGCATGGCCTCCCGATTCCGACATGGGGAGCAGCCAGCGGCGAGCCGAGGGCCCCAGCGGGCCCCTCCCGGCTACTCCCTCAGGACTTCATTAAAGTTCTTTTTCTGTCTGTCTGGTGACGTCACACCAGATGTGGAGTGACGTCAGTGACCTCAGGGTCTCCGCCAACTCCGCAACGTACGTACCAGCAAAGCATCGGTTCATAGCCATCGCGCCTGTCGGCGCGTTTGTTTTGCTGGTGCTTGCGGGGCACGTGGGTGAGAGAGCAGACGATACTGAGCATGACGTGCGTCACAGCCTTGTGTGGTCACGGGACCAAGCCTACTACACTTTACTTCACCACCCAACTCGGCGCCCGGAAACCGAAACCGAAAGTTGTCCACACAAATAAGGTGATATTAAGTTATTTAGCGAGAATACATGAATCTTGGTGCGTGTATCGTGATTCCTGGAGTTATAAGAAACGCTTGCAGCAAAGAACGCGCTAGCCACAAATTTGGTGGCGCTACCCCTTTAACTCCGACTTTGGGACCACATTCCGTTCGTTTTCTACGTGTAACTTTGACAACTTGATGTTATACGTGGACATTGCACGAGCGAAAGTGTGTCGCACTTCACATTTTGCAGTGTCTCAAGGGCACCCGGGTACCTCCAATGTTCGCGCTGGTGGCGCCTTCACAAATCACAACCTGGGTTGCTTCGGCTGCATGCTTAGACAGACTACGTTTTTCACGCGTGATGCATCCAATTTCTTTGTGAAGACTGCACAGGGGGAGTCTTCATTAAATGAAACGAAACCTTGTTTCACTAATCTCGAGAAAATATATAATCACATATGCTCACAAGCACGAGCTCTGTTGCGCTTTCGATTTATTCAGAACTCGAAAAACGTAAGATAGGGCAATATACCCAAAACCTTTCGAGCTGAGGAAACACTAACGCCCACTGCGTCCATACTTCTTTATAATTGCTTATTTCAGTGGACATGCTTGAAAACATCACGCTGTCGAGACACTAGTTTAGAGTAAACAAAGCAAGAATACCACGATTGAAAGAAAGAGAGATAAAAACTTTTAGTATCACCTTTAGTTGAACTATTTACTTATGAGACGCAACTCGTTGTTAAGGCAGTCAATGTCTCTTACTGGCTGCATTCGCCACTTTGGTTACCACACAGATTAGAGCCCTACAAGCGCTACATGGAAACTTACAATAAACAATTCGCGCATAACAATTGGTTATTTACGTTTTTTGTGAAAGATTGAGTTCTGGTCATTCGGCTATTTGGGTCGTTTTGATGTTACTCGGAATTGTTATTAAGTTTTAAATGCGAAGCATTTCTTAGCGAACTTCGGCGACTTTGAGCGTATCTATCTATCTAGCTATATATCTATCTAGCCGCCTACGACTTTGTGGTCTCCTGGCCGTATCGTTAATGGGATTTATACCAAATTTGGTATGACATAACATGACCGTATTGCGAACATAAATGGCTGGTCATATCATGAAAATCATGAGTAGCTTGTCATGAAAAAGCATGATTTACCTGCCACGCTCATGGCGCGCTCCCGGCCGTTTCGTTAGCTTGATATACACCAAATTTGGGATAGAGTGACGTGACTGTATGACGAACATAAATGACCAGTGGTAATATGGAAATCATGACTTGTCATGTGCGACATGACTTGTATGCCACGCTCATGGCGCGCTCGCGGCCGTTTCGTTTGCTTGATATACACCAAATTTGGTATTGAGTGACGTGACTGTATGACGAACATAAATGACCAGTGGTAATATGGAAATCATGACTTGTCATGTGCGACATGACTTGCATGCCACGCTCATGGCGCGCTCGCGGCCGTTTCGTTTGCTTGATATACACCAAATTTGGTATTGAGTGACGTGACTGTATGACGAACATAAATGACCAGTGGTAATATGGAAATCATGACTTGTCATGTGCGACATGACTTGCATGCCACGCTCATAGCGCGCTCGCAGCCGTTTCATTAGCTTGATATACACCGAATTTGGTATTGAGTGACATGACTGTATAACGAACATAAGTGGCAGGTGGTAACATGAAAATCTTGGCATGCATGTCATCTACAACGCCGTTTACATGCCACGCTCATGGTGCGCTTGCGTCCAGTTCGCTAGCTTGATATACACCAAAATTGGTATTGCGCGACGTGACTGTATGACGAACATAAATGACAGGTCCTAACATGTGAAACATGACATGCAAATTTTGTAAAGCATGATTTGCTCCTTCCTGGCTGCTTCGCATTACATCGATTCCCACAGTGCGTGGGATCTGCCGGTTTTTTCTTTCTTTTATTTGCATGATTTTTTTTACATTTCAATGTTCATTTATTAACTCTTTCCAGTAAAGCCCCACATGTGCGCTTCGTTCTATATAATGTCACACCCCACAGCCTGTGCCTTCGAGCTCGTGCATCTAAACAGCTCAAAGCAGCAAGCACACAAGGAAGAGACGGGTATTAGCGCCAGTTCGGTTTATGTGTCTCTCCCTTTCTGGTTTGTTGCTCCGCGCTGTTAAAGGGGCCCTGCAACTCTTTTTTGAGCGTGGTCAGAAAGCGCTGCCGATCGGTAGTCGAGGCTCCCGAGAACACGCGAGCCAAATATTATAGCGCAGCACGTGACCTAGAATTTACAATAAATTCTCACAATCAGCTGAAAATCGCTTTTTCTCCTCTCAACAAATGACGTTACAGGCTCAGAAATCACTACGTCCCAGGCCAAGTTTCAGCCATTGGCTGATTTGAGCAT
The DNA here is from genome assembly GCA_030522465.1 of Rhipicephalus appendiculatus. Lineage (NCBI taxonomy): Eukaryota > Metazoa > Arthropoda > Arachnida > Ixodida > Ixodidae > Rhipicephalus > Rhipicephalus appendiculatus. The sequence continues at coordinate 5,790 of JALIZH010027684.1, forward strand.
GGCGTGCTCGGTCGTTACTGGGGCAGCCGCGGGAGACCGCGACTTGTCCACGCGCGCTTAACACGTGCGCGTGCGATCGCACTGAAAACCGACGCATTCGAAGAAAAAAAAAAGAGATAATGTGCTCAAGGTCACGAAGCACGCGTTACGTATATCTTCGTGCCATCCCTCCCTGCTTAGCTTCCAGCGCTTTCGTCGGGACGGCAGAAGAGAAAATGCAATTGCAGCGTGCGACAAATCTTTGTAACTCCGCTCGTATACTGGACGGATTCTAAAAGCTCTGCGGCGGTGAATTCGTGAGGTAAGAACCTCCTTTAGTGAATCCATTCATGGCTACTTGGAAAAGTGTTGCAGGGCCCCTTTAAGATTTATAAGTTCCGTTACGAATCCCAAATTTGTGCGTTAAATATCCTCTGGCTTCGTTTTCTAATTGAGCAATGCGGGTGGCGGGTCCAGGCAGGCTGCGAAGCGTAGCCTTCCTATCTCATTGCACCTCGACAACTTCGGACAGTTACGCTCGTCCACTTGCCATAAATTTTAATTCACTCAAATGCGCGGAGCTCTACGGCACAATTTTTGCTCATCAGCAGCTGTGACCCATAGTGCATGAACTGCGGCCCGTAACGCGGAGGTCCCCGGCCAAAGTCACAGAGGAACCGTGGTCGAGGGTTCGACCCGCAGCAGGGCGTCCGTATCGTCGCTGCCTAGTTGATGCCCATGCGCTGCTTCCACTCGCACTCGAAGCCACCGAGCTCTTCGCACGGGATGTTGACCAGCTGCTCGATCTTCTCCTCGTCGCCCGTGTACTCGTTACGACTCTTCGCGATCAAATGTGACCTGCAACATAAACAGCGTGTCATGTAATACCAATCAGCATCATAACAATAAAAAGCCACAAGGTCCTTTATGCATTCGCCTTTGTACGCGCTGTGTTCCCACCACTCAGTTCACGTTGAAGGGGATAGACAGCACGCAGGTTGTTGCCCTCGCTGCGGACAGCTGCGTTTCCTTATCTTTACAGGATAGCGCGCTCTGACTACGGGGACAAATGAGAAGAACACGACAACACAAGCGCTAACTTTCAACTAAAGTTTATTCAAGGAAAACGGAAGAAAATAACACGGAGAGTCCCACGCATGCGTCACTGCGCAGAAAAACATAACTGAACTATATGTCACACAGTGACATATATAGTTCCACGCAGTGACGCATGCGTGGCACGCTCTGTGTAATTTTCTTCCGTTTTCCTTGAATAAACAAACTTTAGTTGAAAGTTAGCGCTTGTGTTGTCGTGTTCTTCTCCTTTGGCCCCGTAGTCAGAGCGGGCTACTTTGTAAAGATGAATACAGCTTCTTGATTGTGGCGTCGGATCAGGTTGCTTCGCGTTGGCGAAAGGGTGCTGGCCGCCGACCGCCTCCTTCTCATCGGCATAAAAGATTTCGCTGGCGAAACAGCGGAAATAGTTGCGCTGTGCGTGCAAACATCGAGCCTCTTTGGCGAACCGCGCATCAGATTTACTTCAAATTGCGGAACCTGTCAAGCGCCCGAGGTTGAAGAAGGCAACTGCTCATGCATGTGTAGCGGGCCTCTCTGAAAGGCGCAAGCACTTGTGCGCTGCGTTGCTGCAGCGCACAAATGGCAGGCCTTCACAGGCAAGGCCTTCGCAGTTTTCGAGGTAACTCTGCGCTGCGACCCGTGTTGCTGATTGCATGTATCCCATTCCGTTGTTCCGTCAAAAGCTGAATACGCATGCCGTTAACTTAATTACAGGACGGAGCTATGCCTAGGTCAGTGTATCTTGAGACAAGGCAAATCGTAGTTTCTCTTGTAATAAGAGTGCTCCTTTCTTAAGTCAAATGGCTCCCTCGGTATAATGCACTACGTGCGCACGTCCCTACGTCATGCTAGTAAAGAACGCATTACGCAGGTTACCCACCAGTGCTCTTTTCCAGCAAGTGTCCGCTTTCGCGCTCTCAAGAAGTCTTCATCAATAAGGTTTACGCAAATTCTGCATACACACCGTGTTCTATAGCTAAATGGCGACAACCGGACATTGCGACTGTGACGTGCAATCACTGCGGGCTGTGCTGCCGCGAAGACCTTCACCACTTATTATGGCAATGTTCCGCATTTGATAAAGGGCGAATGGTCATACAGGCTTAAATTTGCAGTGCACAAGTGCTGCTTACGGACCCGGACACGCAGTTATTATTTGCGCAATATGGAGGTCAGAGCGGCCTGATGAGAGTGGTTTAGAGGGTCCGACAAACCACAGTATACTGACCACACACCGCCTCAGTACAAGTGATTGCGACTTGAATAAGCGCAAACCCTACGAAACTATGAAATATTAATATAGTTTGAAAGCCCCGCTTATCCCCACAGAGGTCTTGCGCCTCCCTCTTTTTCAATAAAGGACTTTCTATCCATCCTGTGGTATAAGGTCACGCGTTAACTTCAACAGGAGTTGTTTTTCAAAATTGTCGCTAATCATTCCACGTTTTCTGGTCGGCTGCTACACCGAACACTCTCAATGCATGCGCTCGAGGGAAGGGCGGTGTTGTAGCGTAGGAACACCTTGTGCACCAGCTCGTAGTTTTGCAGTGTTTCGATGCCAATGTCCATGTCATCCATGAAGCTTCGCACTTCGCTGTTGCGGGCGCTCGGGTAGCACGTAAGGCTAGGTAAAATGTGAAAACATAGGCTCTGTAGGGACCCCCCCCCGTCTGACAGGACAGGGGTCCCGACAAGAGCGTTCGCATATTTTTCTGTACGAGAACTGCCGTAGAAGGCTGATTACTACTTCATTTTCGGAAAAAAGTAATTGATTACCGGTAATCAATTACATGCAAATGAAATTGAATTAGTGTTGTATTCAGTTTTGGTTTCGCTTTTGTTCTTGCATCCCCCAGGGGGCGCATTTATTCATTGCCATATAGAGTTACTGTATATGCTACCTTTAGGTAGCAGAGTTGCGCATAGGTCCGCCATCTTGCCCGTCGAGGCATCCACGTCATGCAGGAAAGCCACCCCTTTCGAATGTAGGAGCCGACGCGGCCCAGCGGCGGCTCCATGCGCTTTCTCGCTCGTTCATAACCCGTCGCTGGCGCAATGACATTGGCTTCGTAGAAAGAAAAAAAAAGAACTCGAACGAATAATGACTCCAGATGAAACTGCTGCTATAGCTTGTTCGATGGCAGTCACCACCGGAAGTAATATTTTTGTTTTAAATAGCGAACAGGAAAGCTTCGACTTAATTTGTCGAGATTCTCGACAAATTAAGTTCAGCACATCGCTCGATTCACGTAGTTTTTGACGCAGCGCTTCGGTGGCTCGAGCAAACAACTGCTAGAACTATCACTCCGCGTTTTAGAAATAACGCAAGCAAACGAGAATTTTCCGCATATTTACGTAGCTGTGGCATGAAGTAAACACTCGGTGCGGTTTCGAATGCAATGCCGCACAGTGCCCGGACTGAATTATACTATTTTGACAGACCTGTAAGGTGCATATTCACGCATTCACTCGCGCACAATTTTATCGTTCCGTCCCGCTCGATTTATGTCAACGGCTAACCAGCCGTTGAACAGTGGGCGCAAAACAATACATATCCTGTTTGTTATCGCCTACTCTAGTCGCAAAAATATTGCCATGAGATTTATAACTACACTATATAGACATATGTTAGTCAGTCGTGACGTGGATGTGCATTCTGGAGCGTACTGTAATGCTGGAATAAGTAGTGAGTTGTATGGAACTGCCTATACATTCGACCTGCAGTGACGATTTCTACGGCTGACGGATGTACTGTAGTGAGCAATATACGAGCTGGAACACCGATTTCATTCTTATTCGACTACTTGCAATGTGCTGATATGAATTTGGCGTACATAATTGCCAGAGCTACCTTTTGCTTGAGCATTTAGCGTCATGAACATTTTTGCTCACGCCAACTACGTTTAGCCGCTATGACACTTGAAATGTAATTTCAGGGTTCCAGTTCGCACTGTTCACGACAACACATGCTAACCAACATCATTCAACAATTTTACTTCGAGTTTAGTTTTTTTCTAGCACGTGTTTCAAAGGCAGAGTTTATTTTGAACTTTGAAAATACAAGCGGGTGAGAGCAGAACACGGTCGTTGACAACTAGGACCAACATACCTAGCTTAGCGAGTTGCAGGTTTGGCACTTCCTTTTTTGTCACGGTCACCATGAAATGGGCTATGCAATGAGACATGGAATGGAGAAGAAAGCCTATCCGTTTTCTTGTCGATTCGTGCAGTGGGGAGGGCAGCACTGAGTCACGGCGCTACGCCGCACAGGCACAACTAACACTGACGTTCACTAAAAACGGACAACGCAAGACACAACCACAACACCAATGAAAAACATTCCGCACTCAGCCGGATCGGCTCGCCGGAGTGCTTGGGCAGCGATGGCGATAGCGGTGGCACCGGCGGCAGAGCAGAGCAGCGGCGGTGGCGCGGCGGTCGCCAGAACCTGCGCGGCCGTGAAGTTGGCTTTCCCTCAAAAGGATGCTTTTTGCGCACGTGAGCGTGCTTGGCGAATGGGGGCGCGAGCGGCGAGTTCTATCAGAGGCGCAACTCTGCTACCTAAAGGTAGCATATACAGTAACTCTATTGCCATATAAACCATGTAACATAGTCAATAAAGGCAGTTCTTGTTTCATTCATCATGACGGCTGGAGTCTGACTCCCTTCCTTAGATATTACAATTACCGAGCACGTTACACTATCGAAAGCGTAGTCGATTATATTACAAAGCTACAAGAAAATGTAATTGATTACAAGTAATCGATTACTTTAACGCGTTACGTACAACACTGTACGAGTTGCGTTCTCGCCGCTCAATGTACGGTGAAGAGATATGCAGCACAAAGGTCGCGTCGCTCGCTGCAGCAGCCTTACGCCATCGTTTTGTTGAATTAGGCAAGTTTGCATGCTAAGAGAGTGAGCGGTTGTAGTTCGTAAAACATTCTAAATTATTATTGCTACCGCAGTCACTGTCTCGCCCTTGCCACGAAACTCACTTTTTATAATCGGCACCGTGACGTGTTTCAAGAGCGGGTAGCTGGCGTTGTGAGTAACAATATAACTACAATAAAAAATTCATTTAAAAACTCAATCCAGTTCCACGAAATGAAATATGAGGAAACAGCGGAGTTGTGGTCGTTCCTTAGGTACTGTGGTCGTTCCTGTGGTCGTTCCGGTGGTCCTTTCTGTGTTGTGTTGTGATTCTCGGTGTTTGTTCTGTTTTCGGGGCGAAGGAAATTTCGTTTTTCGCAGGGGGTGGCGGGTAAGAGGGGGTGTCCAACCATCATTTACGTATGTACGTTCATGTGTGGGTTTGTATGTGTGCGTATATACATACACGTGCTACATTGAAAGCTTTCACGTGGGGAGGGGGCTGTTGAAACTTGAAACCTCACCCCCACCCTGGCTACATCAATGATTCGAAGTTTCGCGCTGTATATACTCCACGTCTTGTTCAGTGAGCGGGTGGTTGCTGACGAGCGCATGCGTGCATACCTGTCCCAGATGTGGCGGCCGACACTGAGCTGCCGAATCCCGCTGCGGCTGTTCTCGTACGTGTTTATGGTTGCCCCGGCGCCGTTGGGCATCTCGTGCACGAACGCCGTGGCCCGCACAACCTGAGTGCGTGGAAGGGTTCTATAAGTACAAAGGTTGATTTCGACGTCGTACCATACGTTTTTTGCGGATTTATGAAATCAGTGAACACCTCACGCACGTGCATAATGCAGATTTCGTGAGCTTGTCTTTCAACTGCAAGGTGCTTTCGTCTGTTCAGATTCTATTGAGACCGTAATTTCTACATTTCATGTAAACTGAACGAATGGCTGCCCCTATGCTCTCACTGGTTTTTAAAGGGACCGACAACCGATTTTTTTTCAACCCATTTCTTTTTTTCCAGCGTGACAGAAAGCTCACCCTTCGTAGTGTTTGTAGCTGCAGTAGTCAATCCCAAATGCACGTAGTTATTTTACAAGCAGTATATATATTTCGATCTGACAGGCTCTAAACACACATGTACCTTTCCTCCAGAAACGCTGAGAATTGATAGCGATGCCGCCAGCCCTGCTCGCGATTTGTGAAAGCTGTCGTCGTTCTGCTTTCGCAGGAGTTCCTGTATAACTATGCTTAACCACCTTTACTTTGAGCTTTGCAACTATTTTTGAAAATAACAAGCTGTTACAATGAGGTGATGTGGCATTATATGTATTTGTGCCGCATTGTGTGCGCCTGCGCCCAAGGTTGCCTGCGCCTGTGTCATGTTGGCTTGTCCCAGCGTCGTTACTCTCTCGATACATGAGCGAAGCCAAGTCACCGAAAACGTCGCTACGCATATGCACGGCCGCGCCGAGTAGCAGTGCGCGTCATTTCTGAGACGAAGTGTACGTAGCAAAACTATGTCGCTCCAAAATCTTATCGACCTGGAAACTGCGTGCACGGTTCCATGAGCACGCTGAAAAGTTGCTCAAGACGCGCTGACGAGCGTGGGATCATTACGTCACGCGAAGGCAGCACCACTTTAATGCATACTACAAACGCAGGCCTATATGTACATTTTTATGTAGTAATATCTTTAAGTATAAATAAACCAAGAATATCTCAATACTAGTAAAAAAATCGTCGACCGAGCACAGCAATCAACGGTCACGTGGCCGGGTACATCGGCTTGTTCATGTTTTTGCCACCGGAGGCACCACAGGTCATTTTTCGCGACTTTCAATGAAGAAATAAAAATATAAATCCACCTCTCACGAAAAAACAGGGTTGGATTGAGTCAATTCGACGGACAATCTTTCCATCAGTGGAGTCATCTCATTTCATGTTATGGGCAGTTGGTCCCTTTAACAAGAAATAGTTTCATGTCGGGTTCCACCAAGCCTTCAGTGACGTATTTCCGTCACGGAAATGACTTCGAAAAAATGCGCACGATCAGATGGGTAAAAAAAATCACCGCCCAAGCCCCGCCGAAGCTGAAACTTGCGGCCACAGGCGGTTGCAGACGTCGCAGCCAAAGCCGCTCGAGAAACTCCCGCCGAAAGCGGGCGCCGGCCAGTGCGAACGCGTTTCCGTCATTGCCTCGTTGACGCTGCTCTGCCCACAACGCCGCTTCCTCGGCTCGCCGTTGTCACAAAACGGAAACTTGGGCCAGTTGGTTGTACTTCATTTTTACCGGCAGCGCAACCACACACGGACAGAGAAAAGTGAAACGAAAACACAGCGCTGACTAGTCAGCGCTGTGTTTTCGTTTCACTTCTTTTCTCTGTCCATGTGTGTGGTTGCGCTGCCGGTAAATATGTCGCCGTTGTCGCTTGCATTCGGCTCTGAAGGCTGCCAGATCTTCCGTGCGCAGTTGCTGCTAGCGCTCCGCCACCCGGGCCTGTTCTTGTGCCCGGACTGCTGCATCGGCCCGGTGAACATGAATTCTCTCACGGATCAGGTGTCGGCGCTGTTCTTGGAAAGTTGTCTGCTGTTCGGGTGTTCGTACGAGCCGTGCTCTCCCCATGTGGAAGTTGTAAATTGAACCAGGGGTGAACCTTCCTGCGACGCCGAACTCTTCACGCACCCGTGCGCCCGTCACGTGACGTTTCTTTACATCCCTCCTTTGCCTGCCGACCTGCTTGACGGCTTGCGACGCGCGCGCGCGCGGACAGGGCGCGGTGCCAAATTACCCCCCTTTCCCATCATCTCTCTTTCCCTTCTCTCCTAGATTCCTTTCTCTCCCCCTCCCTGTGCAGTGCTGTTGAGGTGACCTCTTCTGAGAGACTGCGCTGCACTTTTTTCATTTCTCTCTCTTTCAAAGCCATTCCGTTGGAACAGTTGAAGCTGCTGCTGTGCGCGGGCTCGGCGGCACGGCTGCGAAGAGATGAACGATGTTGCTGACGGCGCTCCCAATGGCGCGCGCGTTTGGGTGCGACGTAGAGAACGATGTAATCGACGGAGCAAACAATGGAGACGTTTAGCGCTTGTCGTGACGAACGGTTTTTAAAGACGATAGATTTCTTGGGATACCTAAACGAAGAAATTTTGGTCTATCTGTCTGTTCCTCTGTTTGTCGGCACGTCGCACGATTGAGCTAGCTGGCCAAAGTTTAACCCCCTGCCTTACGACCTCCAATCTTGACCGAAAGGCATGTGTTCATACGGGTGAGCGTGGGCAATTAAAAATCAAATATTACGCATACCTGAGGCACAACATCAATACCTTAGTACTATTCACAGTGTTCCTTTAAAACAAAATCTATGGATACGTAATTATAAAGATCCTAGTGTTTATTACGCGGCGCTGAAAATGCGCAGCTGTGTACAAAACAAGTCTCCGCCCAGTGATTTAACTTCCACGCTGTGGTGCTGCCACCTGGCAGCAGCATAGTTCAACACAAGCCGATGTTCCCCGGTAGCGCTGTAGATGGCGTCCTCTTCTGTTTTATCAATGCCAGCCAGATGCGGCTGATTCATCGTAGAAGAGCGCTGTCTCAGGCAAGGCAAAACATATATGACCGCTTGATGAAATACGACCCACTCTACAAGACATGATCAGAGAACGCAGAGAAAAGACCGACGACCAAATTTCAGCGGAGAAACGCCGGCGTCCGTCTAAGCGTGCCCGGAAAACGTCCGAAAAACGAGCCCAGCGGCTAGCCCAGCTATTAAATTGTGGTACTCATGCCGCTCATGCAGTGCAGTCGGCACAAGACTATCGTCTTTCGACGAGATTTGCAGCGAAGCACGCAGATACGCGGCCAATTTTTTTGTTTCGCTGCCAACAACAAAAGCTGCCAATCACCAATAGACATTGTGAAAGCTCTCTTATACCAACGTACAGTAAACATTCAACTACTTCTCTAAGGACACGTTTTACTTTCGTGTTATACCGATTTGTATGACGGGAGGATCAACCATGTTATATATATATATATATATATATATATATATATATATATATATATATATATATGTGTGTGTGTGTGTGTGTGTGTGTGTGTGTGTGCGTGCGTGCGTGCGTGCGTGTGTGTGTGCGTGTAGGCTGTATAATGTCGCAACTTACAAAAATCAGAGTTCTCCATTTCTTACAAGACCATGCAGAGTTTACTGGCAAAAATCGCAGTTCGCGGTAACCAGGATACAACTGCGATGCGACTCAGGCTATGAGAGATGCCGTGGTGGAGTTCTCCGGCGAACTTTCCAACACCTGGGAGGCTCTGACTTCAATTGGGGTATTTACTTGCAAACAACCATCACTCGATACAGATGGGTCGATAGCTAACTTGCGCTTATGTTTCCGATCTGTTGTTGTGTCATCAACATGGTCTTCAATTTAATCTCATTATAAAAAATTACACCATCTCCCGCTAAAGGGAACCATGTGTAGATGTGAAGCAGCGGGCGCTAACGCTTACACTGGCGGCGGCGTTGACGCTGGCGCTCATCGCAGCGTTGCGCAGGAGAGAAAACTGGGGAGGCGCAAAGCAGGCAGTGATGGAGCAGTGTTTCCTACTGGAACATGCCAATCGCTGCTAATGGGCAATGAGAGACAGACGACTCCGACTGGACACAGAGACCCGCACTCCGCTTTTAGTTAACGCGCACGCTGCGAATTTTTATTGTTCAACAACGCACAGGAGAAATCTCCCACCGGCACCACCTTGGAGGTCAAGATCCATTGCCATATATGCGGGGTGGCCAGTGAACGGTTGTGCAGCGCGAGCAGTCGGTTTTTTCAACCAAGAAACTCGCTAGCAGACGCTGCCTGCGTCGGCGTCGCGAGGCGAGAGAGGGGGGAGCGTAGGAGAGGAGAGAGAGGGGGGTGACATGCGCAGTGGGAGTGTGAACGCCGTGGGCAGGGATGCGTAGAGGAGAGAGGGGGGGAGCGTAGGAGAGGAGAGAGAGGGGGGACGCGCATGCGCAGTGGGAGTGTAGACGCCGCGGGCAGGGATGCCTAGAGGAGAGAGGGGGAGTGTAAGAGGGGAGAGGAGGGGAGGCGCATGCGCAGTGAGGGTGTGGTTGCCGCGGGGAGGGATGCCTAGAGGAGAGAGAGGGGGAGAGGAGGTTTTTTATTTTTTTAAAGGGTTTGCGCATGCGCAGTAAGGGTGGGCACGCGGCACACCACCACCACCACCACCACCACCACCACCACCGGATTAAGCTTCGCCATAAGATGCTTCACATCTAAAAATTGAAGGACACTTTGTACATTCCAACGTGTGTTCGGCGAAAGCGTGTGGCCATTCCACTGATTATGCCATGTCTTTTCTTTTACACTCTCAGTGGGATAAGACACAAACCGAATGGGTGCGTGTTTTCTTTTTTAATTTTTTACCGCGAATCGCAGAGAGACGCGAGACTCATCTTCCTCCGTTCGCATGCGTTAGTATTTTCTCGCGCTTTGCGCATCGTGCAAACGCCATCCGCGTTCCAGCTCTTAAATTGACGGACCCTTTGTAAATTGGAAAGTGTATTCCGTGAACGCCTGGGTCCATTGAGACGGCGTCGGTCAGAATGATTGCAAACTCTGGGCACAGCGACGCTACGCAAGCAAAGCGCGAGCGCTATAGAGTCCGACGCGACCGGCGTCCGTTTGCGCATCCCGGCGGCCACCTGGTTCCGTGCCAGAGCTCGGATGGACGGACGGACGGACAGACGGATGGATGGACGGATGGATGAACAGACAGACAGACAGACAGACAGACAGACAGACAGACAGACAGACAGACGGACGGACGGACAGACGGACGGACGCCGGACGGAGGTCGGACAGACACCGGACGAACGTGAGCATGAGACATTAAAGGCTTTCGCCTTAAAGATTACACCATCTCCCGCTAAAGGGAACCATGTGTAGATGCGAAGCAGCGTGCGCTAACGCTTACACTGGCGGCGGCGTTGACGCTGGCGCTCATCGCAGCGTTGCACAGGAGAGAAACCTGGGGGGCACAAAGCACGCAGTGATGGACCGGTGTTTCCTACTGGAACATCCCAATCGCTGCTAATGGACAATGAGAGACAGAAGACTCGGACTGGACACAGAGACCCGCACTCCGCTTTTAGTTAACGCGCACGCTGCGAATTTTTTATCGTTTGACAACGCACAGGAGAAATCTCCCACCGGCACCACCTTGCAGGTCAGGATCCATTGCCATATATACGGGGTGGCCAGTGAACGGTTGAGCAGCGCGAGCAGTCGGTTTTTTCAACCAAGAAACTCGCCAGCAGACGCTGCCTGCGTCGGCGTCGCGAGGCGAGAGAGGGGGAGCGTAGGGGGAGGGGAAGACGCGCATGCGCAGTGGGGGGTGTGGACGCCGCGGGCAGGGATGCCTAGAGGAGAGAGGGGGAGCGTAGGAGGGGAGAAAGGGGGGAGCGTAGGAGGGGGAGAGAGGGGGAGCGTAGGAGGGGGAGAGAGGGAGGGGCGCGCATGCGCAGTGAGGGTGTGGCCTCCGCGGGGAGGGATGCCTAGAGGAGAGAGGTGGAGAGGAGGTTTTTTATTTTTATTTTTTTAATGGGTTCGCGCATGCGCAGTGGGGGTGTGGATGGACGGACGCCGGACGGGCGGACGCCGGACGGACACCGGATGGACGTGAGCATGAGACATTAAAGGCTTTCGCCTTAATAATTGAGTTCTATATACGCCATTTTTTTTACTAACGTGATACATAGACTTTAGGAGGTGATTTTGCACCGACTTCGATGCACCTGCATATGGCAAACATAGTATGGTTAAATTCCAGCGGCGCAGTGAATCCCGCGTTCGGGTTATATACATGCAGCTGCTTCTCTCCGCGTCACATCATGACCACTTCGACACACTGCATCCTTTTAATCGGAGTGGCTCCGAAATGTCACCGTGGTATGCACCTTGTCAACGAAGGCTCTTTGGGCGCCGCCATAGTCCTCTCTGGGCTGTTGCTAACATGCGTGACACCAAAAATGCACGGCCGATGCTGTGACGTCGGCTATTGTACTCCCGTGCAACAGCCCAGAAAGGAGGGGATCCTCCTCTCCGTTATAAAGGTTTATACTTTATTGTCATTCTAGGAAATGTACTCTAGAGACGTCGCAATTGCAATCTTGACTAACTCAAATAAAGTTTCTACTTTGAACTACATAGTTAGTGGATCTGAGAGGCGACAAGGGATTCGATTCACCCTGCACTTCCTGAACTGGTTCATGGTGGTGCCGTCGTGGTGCAGGGGACGTTTCAGCAGGTGCAGCAGCAACGAGATGCCGAAACGAACGCGAGAGTGCAGATGTCGTGCAAGCCCTATGCTACAGTCGGCTGTCTCGCGGGATGTGGAGGCTGTGTGATTCGTAAAATACAGCGCCGCTTACGTTGCTTGGCATACGCAACTATACCGGAAAATGTTCACTGTCGCACTTGTTGGACGCCGCTAAAATAGACACGAATGCAATCGGCTGTGTCGTCTGCTGCGGTGCCAGCCATCCTGTGCTGCACAGACTCGGCACTACTTCACGAGCAGGTGCAGAAAATTTGTGAACTAGCCTTGCACGATGGCTGCACTTTTTCGATATGAATATCGCGGTGCCGACGCCGCCATGTTGAACTAGTGAAACGAATGCCGGAGTGCAGCGCCACCGTTAACCGGTTCACAAAGTGCAGCTAGTGGGCTGTAAGTGATGCAGTGGCTTGGTAAAAGTAGAATAGATCATTTTCATAATCCGTAAGTGCGCTTTTCTGCGCTGCATATTCGCCCAACTGATAGCGGCACCTGTGATTCTTCAAGTGGAGACAAAGTCCCCGTTGCACGGGCTGGGGCTTGTCTGTTATGAACGTTTATGTCAAGAGAGCTGCGTCTACATTTCCCACGTCATAGTGTAAGCAAACTGCGCTGTTTGCAGTAATGTAAGTGGCTAGGCGCCGCCATTATAAGGGCAAATTACGTAGCAGGAACGCTAGCTTTACAATTATGAAAAAAGGTCTATTACATGCTGAGAGATCGCTAATGAGAATAAACACCGAGGAAACGATACAAATAATGTATAAGAACGCGACAAACTTGCATTAGAACCTACGACATAACAAAGCGCTGCTAAAAAGCAGCAACTGTTCTTGGAGCTACGCAAGCATCAATGCTCCGATGCTGGGTAGTGTGATCGGCCGAATATAAGCCGTGCTGAGCAGCGCGCACCTCTGAGCGTCGGCCAGTGATGGTGCTCTTCTGTTTCACCACGGACCGCGTGAAGCCACCCCCGTCCGAGGTGCAGGTCATCTCCGTCTTGCTAATGCTCAAGCACACCTGCGCATTAGTTTCATTAGGTTACGTCTACTTTACAAGGCCGATCTTGCTCTATCGAATGTAGCTGGAACCACCAAAAAGTATTTAAAGACGTGGATCGTACAGTTTCTCAAAATAAAAAAAGAAAGGTATATGGCAGCTCCACTAGAGGGAAACCTGAGGAAGTGCGTCGCACAAGCACCCAGTGATTCCCGTTCGTAGAGTTCCCACTGCTCCGTTTACCAAAGCGTCAATGACGCCATTGTTTGAGGTAAGCATGTGTCTTCCCTAGAGTCATTCCGCGACCCGAGTAGAATCTTGTTAGGCGCATTCACAAACTCGGTGTGCGACATGTCCGCTGCTTTTTGCTGTGCTTGATCGACTTCCTGCTTGTTACGGCAGTTGAGATACGCGTCGTCTGCAGAAAGTTGTGTCCGGCTGTATCCCCCATCAGATGCAATCACGTACTGAAACAGTGCCGACACAGAGGTGGCACAAGCGAGGGGCATACGCTCTCTCGGTGAGGAGGTGGCGCCCTCTCTTGCGCCCCGCTAGAGTCATCTCCATGTTTCCGACATGTTTTAACGATTTTGAGTTTGAGTTGAGTTTGAGTTTATTCAACCACGTGACAAGTACATGAAAATACACTGTATGCGTGGTTTGGTGTAAGGGGATAAAAGCTGCATTTCACAACTTGACTGGCCCCTTCACCCAGAAAAAACAATCTAAATTACAAAAAACTTAAAAGATTACAGGCAGCGGAAAGCGACAATACAAAGAGAAACACGCATGTGGCCCATGACAGCAAATAACAAAATAAAAACTCTGAAATACATACAGAAATATTCATAACAAAGCAATGTATGAACGAATGGAACTAAGTAACCATTAGAGAAATCACCCAACATTCATCAACAACACAATCAGCACATCCAATTTAACATGTCAGTTTTAGACAATATACGCAGATTATCAATAATTAATTTTCCATTTGTTCATCGCACTCGGAAGACGGTAACGAAGTGTTTCGAAACCATAGTTTGTGCGTGGACATGGTATTTGCCAAGTCGGATTTGGTTGGAAAGCGGCCAAAGTGCGTAAAAGGGTACTTCCTCTGCGTATTTCTGATTTAAAGGCTGATAGAAGTTGGTATTCGTAATAGCTGGTAATTCTTAAAATTCTATACTTTTGCAAATATTGAAGCAGTGTATACGTTGTAGGATACACCTTCAATGCATCGCAAGGGAATTTTTTTGTAGCACGACCAGGTTAAATTTAATGATGCTTTAGAGCCTGTAGACCAGACCAGATGACAATGTAAATGTGAAGAAAAAAGAGCATTGTATACTAATATTTTTTGCTTCACAGGTAGTATATTTTGGCATCGACGCAATACACCTAAAACTTTACAAAGTTTGTGACTAATGTGTTCGGTATGGTAATTCCATGCCATGTGTTCGTGAAAACGGACACCGAGAGTTTTAACTGTTTGAGAAAGTTTAATTTCGACGTTATTAAGTATTAGTTCGTGAGACGTTTCGACTGACTTGGATTTCGCGCGGAACATTACAGCCTTACTTTTAGAGCAATTAATGTGTAGAGAATTTGCTAGTGTGATTTAATTAAGGCGATTATTTCTTGGCCATTTCTGTTAATTATATTACCTTGTTCGTTCATTTTGACCCGGGTTTGAGCATTGCTAGCCTTGTTATGGTCTTTATTGAGCGCTTTACTGTGAGCGTGATCATGCCACCTGATATGTATGGACGGCAAGCTGGGCCCCTGAAGTGCTCCAGCGTTATGAAAACACCACCGAAGATATATGCCCAGACCGGCAACAACGGGTGGAGGGGTACCTTGGCACTATAAAACTCATATATGCCGGACGTACGCTTTACAAGTGTATTCCTAGTCGGTATCAATACAACCCATCCAAAGCGACGCAGTGTGCGTTACGGAATCACTTAACTGGGGCGATTTTTCGTGGTGAATGGATCTCGACGAAATTCACTTTGTGCGCGTTCATTTGCACGTCTCCGCCATTCGTGCCAAATTACAGGCTTGAGAGGTTCGCAGATTGTTTTCAAATGAATTTTATAGATTGCCATAAAAACCCTCACCTGGATTGCCACAATTATGGGCAACATTGTGTGTGTGACGTCGATTTTTGCAAGGCGACGGAAGTGACGGAATTGATGTGCCTCTGCAGCGTCTGCCTGTCTGCTATGAATCGTGTGTGTGTGTGACTGGCGCTTCTTGGTTGAGCGTGCGATTTCCTTTTCCGTGTGGGTGGGCGTGCGATGGGTGGCAAGTGGTGTTTCAAAAGAATGCGTTGCTGGGCTAGTTGGTTCATAATCTTTATAACTGTTGCGAGTTTCATAATCTTTATAACTGGTTGCGAGTTTGCGCCTGTCCTGTGTATCTGTGTTCCATTCGTTGTCCTCGTCGATTTTGCGCTTCCAAGTTATAAAGTGGCGTTTCGTTGTGGGCCGCACATGATACGACGTATATTCATCATAACAGCCACTAAACACTCACAGCTGACGATTACACTTTGTCTCGATGGTAGAATGTTTTAGCTAGCACTGCCGGTTTACCGCACTTTCTGTGCGGTAACACCGTGCCTGTTGAAGAGTGCACATGCGCGAACTTAACGCACGGGAACACAGTTCCATAATACCGGGTTCACTGTGACCGTGTCTATCCGTATACGATAAGCTGCGCATCGTGAAGCGTACTTGGCATTATTGATAATCGATCTTATTGATGTCATAAAGTGTTCCACAAAATTATGCCCTCTTTCCATGAGAACATTATAAGGTCTTAGTATGACGACAAACTTCTTAGCGTAAGCGTTTTAGCCGATCGCCGCAGCCACAAACTTGGACGTTTGTGGCTGCGGACGAGCCACAAACATGGACATGATGCGGCGTGGTCACCTTTCCGGTGAGTGCCTGCTCTTCGCGGCTTTCGCAGTTTTCATACTCCGCGCTGGCGAGACCGGCATGCCTTGCAGGATTTCCGGTTCTTACAAAAGTAGTACGTCATACGTGGACAGTACACTCGGTTGGGTTTCCGCTATTGCGCCTTTTTGCGTATTAAAGATCATTTTCGAATTTGCTGAGCATTTTAGCTATCGGGCGCGGGACAAGAGTGTCTCAGGAAAATAAGAGCATTATTACCCCGAAATTGTCAAAAAATCGCCGGAGTTTGCCTTTAATGGTGTCGGCCTGCCTGAGGGGGTCGTCACCGCTGCGGCACACGGTCCCGCTGCCCTGCAACCGGGAGTCCGACGGGTCCTTGCTGACGGGTGACTTGGCAAGCCGCGCCAGCCAGACGCCTGCCGGCGTGCGCTCCTTCGTGCCGCTCATGGCCGACCAATTTGGGCTGCCGCGTCAACTCCGGCCCGAGCTCTGCCGGCTAGTGCAGCTGCCTTTGTCTGCCTACCTTCTTGCTTGCTTGCTTGTTCCTGTTTACTTGGCTCTTACCCACTTCAGGGGATTGGCCATGAAGCCGGCGGTTAATATAAGGGGGGAATATTTAATTTTGAAAAGGGATGTGAAAGAAATCGATCGCCACTGGAATAAGAAAAAAAAAATTTTTAAGAAGGACCGGTCTATATAGAATAATAAAATAATATGGAAATCAATGAACTAATGAAAGGAATTTTGAAGTACGAAAAATTGATAGGGAATAATGTTAACAGGGAATTCTTTTTGTGTCAACAAGAAATTCGCAAATAGCTACGCAGACGTTCCTGTTGCTGAATCCCAGAGAAGACGCCCCAAGGGAAAGAAGATTTTGAGGATTCAGAGTAATTTTTAAGTTCCTGAATAACTTCTACCGATGACACATATCCACTACACGACTTTGTCGATATTGATGAGAAATCGTAGATCAGGGAATGTCGCTGGAGCTATAACGTTTAGACAAGAGGAGCTGTCTTCGCCTGACGAAGTCCTCTAGTGCGTTTGAAGCAAAAAAGACCAAGCGCACAAATCCACTTTTGTTTTTCCTCCTCTGCTGTGATTGGTCAAAGCTGAAATCCAAAAAGAAATGCGACTTGTGTTCGTATCTCCAAACGCAGCGCAGAGAATAAAATTTTGTGTCAGCGGAACTTCCACAACGTGAATGACTTTAACACATGTTCTGTTAAAGGGACACTAAACCAAAACAATGATTACAGTTTCAATGATAGCTAGATCATTCTGTGTAAACTCTACAATCATAGTTTTATGGAAGAGACAACGAAGAAGGCTTGAGTTTCAATATTTAAATGTCGCGCCATGTTCTCTTCACTTGAATGTCAACTTGACGTCACGCATTTCGGAAGTGTGTTGGGGTATTTCGGACTAAGTGGCTTCATAAAATTTCCTGAAACTTGACACGTTCAGTATCTGAACTCGCCAGATAACAATGCACTTCCTTTCCACCGACTAAGAACTACGTCTGCCTTAGTAGACAGCGTCGAAATAGTCTATATGACGTCAAAGCGCGATTGGGCGGAAACTTCAAGATGGCATCGCCTTGTGCATAGGCGGAGAGTACGGGGGGGGGGGGGGGGGGGGACGGCTTCACGGGAGGCAGAGCCCCCCCCCCCCCCCCCCGGCGCCTGCCCAGGATATTTTTTAAGAGCTTGGCTTAGGTCCCCGTCCACTGACAACGAGCGTTTGGCCTCCTGTCTGGCAGCTATTTATTTCACAGGGGGCTGTTTATACCCGCTTTTTCATTTCAGGCTTTTAAAATTCCGATTATGGACCAGTGACAAGTGAAACACTCAGTTAATAATTCTCTGCAAAGAGATTTGTATGTGCAGAATATGTTGTGTTAACAAACAACTGAGGCGACCTCTTAGTGTTCTATAGTGGTAGAAAATTGTATTTTCTACCACCTGAGAATTATTTTTGGCCATGACAAATTGAAGATTAAAGCTTCCTGTACCAGCATTAGGCCACTGTCTTACGTCTGGTGCACGTTTTAACAAAGTAATGCTTGTCAATAAAGAAAATAGGTGGGGTCCCACTTATTGTGGGAATCGCTTTTATGTGATGCAGTCACCGAGTAGCAGCCTATACGGCATTTTTCGCTTTGAGACCAAGCGTTGCGAGGAGGATCGATGTCTTTGTGTAAGTTGAAAAATAAATCGGGAGTCATCACAAGAGATATTCATGCTGATATCGCGGTGTCGGCGCCAAAGAGAATAAGGTGGTATTAAAGTCCTTAATTATATTCTTTTAATTTAGGAGGCGGACATGCTCTCTCTCTCGATATATATATATATATATATATATATATATATATATATATATATATATATATATATATATATATATATATATGGAAGCGACAGGGAGAACAATGTAGAAGAGCAAGCCGGGCCCCGCCCCCTCCGGCAAAATGAAAACTCTCCAGCCTATGGCCATTTCCGTTTTGCCAGGGGTACAGTGCAACCACGTGCGAAACGTGCAAAACGCAGGGGGGGGGGGAGCCAGCGTGGGGTACGGACCGTAGGGAGGGGGTGCAGTAGCCCCTTCAGAATTCTCCTTCCCCCCCTTTGCCCCCCACCTCAAGATGAAACACAATATAATCATAACGCAGCGCATAACTTCTCCGCCTCCCTGCCCCCCCCCCCTGAAACGACTCGCCGCTTGTCGTAGCTGCACCCCCCAGCTGGCTCCGCCCCTGCGTTTTGCACGTTTTCTTGGACCAGTAAGCGTCTCCTCGCGATAATATGCGTACGTCTGATATCGTGATTGGTTAATTTACTATTACGAAAAAAATTCTTTTTCCCTTTCGTGTCAGTCACCTGCCTGAAGACAGTGTTCAGGTGCGCCAGACACAGAGAATCGCACTTAACCCTCGGTAAACATGTATGGCAGCTCTTTTTCGATAGGAGTCTACGGATCGCCTGCTAATTGAACGGCGGATCAAAAGACAAAACTAACCTCACTATGCAATTTGGCGGTGCATCTCTTGTGACTGTCAGGTGCAATTTTTTATGTAGATTGTACCCTTGTCTTTAACCAGAGTGGTACACACACAGACACAGACACACAGACACACACACACACACACACACACACACACACACACACACACACACACACACACACGTAGATTATGAAGAGTCTGTCTTACGGTTTATTAGTCGACGTTGCGATCGGAGACCGATCTTCATCAACACGAAATTTACGAGACTTTGATGAGTTTTTATATCGTCATCCTCCGAGCCTAGAGGGAGGAGGAGAGGAGAAAATAAAAAATGAAGAAAGAAAGAAAAAAAGAGAAACAAGAAAGAGAACAAGAAAAAAGATTCAGAAAATTAGTTGCCTAATGGCAACGTGCACATACTTGAGCATTCGCTCATCGGTGCTTGGGTTTCGGTTTGGCCGCTGAATTTGCCTGAACTTCATTACGCCACAATAATTAATCGAGGCCGCTTTTTCGAAATCTCAAAGCTGAAATGGGTTCTTCGCATGAAGGACTTCAATTCTCCTATTGGACTTAACCACCGAACTCCGCTAATTAAAAAGTTAATTAATTTTACTGTCTTAATTATTGTCCCAAATCATGTCTTCAACCATCTTAAGATGCCTGCCGCTACAGAAAAAGCAATTGTGAAGACAGCGAGCAAATATCGCATTTTGCTGATTTTTAAAAAATAGTGGACACATTTCTTGAAACACCCTGTATATACACACACACACACACACACACATATATTGTAGCATGGAATAGGAGCGCCGGTGAAAGAGAAAGATAACGACAGTTGAACTCTGATCACTTCGTCTGTGCTAATTCTCTAATAAGAGCCTCAAGGGCTCAACGCTAAACGCGCACCACCAAGTGGTAGGGGTGCTGGGTTCCAGGATGGAAAAGAGATCTACAAACGGCAGTCGCACCGTTTTCATAATAGTGTTACTGTATTTTTTCCTTGACAGTGTAAGGGAGTTTTAGTGCTGCTATTGTATGTTCGCGACGTGTGAGATTCTTGTGGTGTTTCAAGAAATGTGCCCGAAATTTATTAAAAACTAGAAAATGCGATATTTTCGAGTCGCCTTTTAAATTAATTTTTCTGTAATGCCAGCATAGGCGTGCGCAGGGTTCCCCATCAGGGGGGGGGGGGGGGCGAATGTTCATCGCAGCGCCCCCCCCCTCCCTATTAAGTCATTGTATGGGGCAGATTTTGCGCCCCCCCCCCTCTTAGGTGACTAAGGGGGGGGGGGGGGGGGGGGCGGCCGCCGCCCCTGCCCCCCTCGTGCGCACGCCTATGAATGGCAGACATCCTGAAATCATTTAGGGCAGTAATTAAATACGCAAATTAACTTTTTAATTAGCCGATGCATGCGGGCGGGTAAAATGGGACAATTGAAGTCCTTCATGCGAAGAGTCCATTGTATTTATCGCGTAGCAATAAATTTCGACCAAGATCCCCGGCGAAGCCGAAACCGAAACGCGGAGGAGTGCAAGTGAAAGGTCCATTCGTTTTAGCTGCACTTTGTGAACCGGTTCACGGTGGCGCTGCACTCCGGCATTCGTTAGAGTTACTGTATATGCTACCTTTAGGTAGCAGAGTTGCACGCATAGGTCCGCCATCTTGCCCGTCGAGGCATCCACGTCATGCAGGAAAGCCACCCCTTTCGAATGTAGGAGCCGACGCGGCCCAGCGGCTCCATGCGCTTTCTCGCTCGTTCATAACCCGTCGCTGGCGCAATGACATTGGCTTCGTAGAAAGAAAAAAAAAAAGAACTCGAACGAATAATGACTCCAGATGAAACTGCTGCTATAGCTTGTTCGATGGCAGTCACCACCGGAAGTAATATTTTTGTTTTAAATAGCGAACAGGAAAGCTTCGACTTAATTTGTCGAGATTCTCGACAAA